>MKYW01000028.1:773756-792668 GCA_015776835.1 Aphidius ervi | reverse complement strand
TATACCATTAACTCAAGACTTCCAAAAATTCCGGTAGACTACAGTAAAAAATTTAGATGAAATATAATAATAATCATTATAATAAGTGGGAATTAGTCGCTTTAATGACGTCAGCTATGATTTTTACGATACCACTACAGTAATATATGCTGCGGATTTCTCTCCGTGTAGCCTCCGTAAAAAACAACGATAATAAACCATCACACTAAAGTTATATATTAATTTTTTTCTCCAATATTATTCAACCCTCAATATGATGACATGAGTGATGTTAAAAAATAAAGAAAATTTTGTATACCCGAATTACGAGATTTTTGATATTATCATTAAAATATGTTTTAAAAAAAAAAATATGCGAACCAAATACATCAATAAATATATGTATAAATAAACGTTCAAAAATTTTAACTATATAAAAAAATTTTCGAATTGTCATATTTCAATTTTCCTGTGAATTAAAAGAGGCAAGCTCCACAAATTACTTTATACATCTTATGTCATTTTATGTTCCTGATAATATTGACAATAATTGTCAGATATAAATAATCAAATTGAACAAAAAAAAAATATATATTACATTATTTATAAAGTCTATAGACAAGCCTAGTCAGACGCAAGTTTTGAGGTGAGCTTACAGTTGATATCTCGACATGAGTGTAGTATATATAGAAAATGAGATCTGTTAGACAATCAACTGACTGGTTAGTTTATGCTCGTGGGAACACTTGCCAATTACTTCCCATTGTCTGTCACATAAAATTGTACTTATTTTACTGTATATTATAACAATTATTATTATTATTATTTGAATACCCAGACATCAAAGTAATATCAACTGTTTTTGCAAGAATAAAATTAGCAGGAAAACAGTGAATTTATATCTCATACATAAAATCTTGACTGGTTTACGTTAAAATAGCCGAAAATGACGTTTATTTTTTTTCATTTCAAATTTGACCTTTTGCTTAAAAATACTATACGTGTACGAAAGAAAAAAATAAATAAATAAATAAATAAAAGATTGATGCAATTAAAATAAATAATATATATTTAAATACTTTATTATACCATCAGTAAAAATAGCTATGGGATAATGGATTTTTTTTTCTTTTTTTTCTACGTCGTTTATTATTATTATTATTTTTTTTTAAGACAACTCAAAATCAAGTTCCGTTATATCATTCGAATAAAAAACTTGTTAATTTAATACAGACTGGCTGCAACAAGATAATGCAAATTTGATTTTGAAAAAAAAAACAAAAATCAATAAAGCAAAAAAATTAAATTACAGATTCGCTGATCCAACAAGACATTGAAATTTAATTCTCCCAAATATATTTATCACATAAATATAATTCTAATTAAGCATTTAATATATTATTGTAATACTTAACTAAATAAATAAATATTTCAAATGAATAAAAAAACAAAACTTTTTATTGCTTGATTAAAAAAAAAACACATGATAGTAATGATAATAAAATTATTATTTTTTTATTCTGCTATTTGTTGATTTGTTAAAAATATTTTTACATTTGTTATTTTATTGTTGTTATTTTGTCCATGTTATTTTGTTATATTTGTCGTTTTGTCGTGTAACCTATTACTTGGACATTCTCAATTTTTGTTTCGAAAAATTTACTCGCAAGTGTATACATTATTATATGGCCCAGTAGTGTTTCAAACCCTGACCTATACCCTAAAATAAAAAAAAATATATTGGCATAAAGTTGTCACAAGAGCATCGCATATTATTATTCATATGTTGAATAATATTGTACACATAAAGTAAGGTCATGCAAGATTGCTATAGCTTTATGTATACGTAAATACATAATAATGAGTTTGTTGGTTATTTCTTTCTCTTTTTCACAATCTGTCTGAAAAAAATTAAAAAAAAAAAAAAAAAAACAAGCTACACTATAGACGCACAAACATAAATATAATGTAATAACATGACAACAGACAACATTTAAGAACTGGACAGGTTCTAAAAGTGCAATCGACGAAATAAAAAAAATAAAAAATGAAAAAATCACTGATGAATTATGCAAATAATTTGGCAAATGTCAATGATGCCTATAAAATAAGACACTATCAGTTAATCGAATATTATTATTGGTTTAGAACTACGACTAAATTTTAAACCAGTGAGAGCATACACAGATATAGAATAAATTACTGGCTAAAATTCAAGGACATAATTTAAATCATACTAAAGTCAAAAAGTTTCGGTAAATCTTTACAAATATTTTATCCAACTTGGGGCAAATATTTATTAATATTTTGATACGTAAAAAATGAAATTTAAAGTCTAAAAAATGCATTAACGGACGNAATATGCACAGTCTATCTTAATTATTATGGAAACTATGAGTGGTCTTCTTAAAAAGTGTACAGAAAGCAATACTATGGTGGGGCGCTTCGCGCCTATCCCACCTCCGTAAAATTCAGAGAAAATGAAGAAAAATCTAAGGCCTTTTTAATGTGATATGAAAATGTAACATGAAGATATGTAGATTTAAAAAAAAAAGTACAATTATACTGCATCCTTGGAAAATACTTTAGATAAAAAATTAATATTGAATTATGATAATATTAAAGTCTCATTTATCAACTATATATGCGTGGATTAATTAATAAATAAATACCGTTAATTTAAAAAAATAAGAAAATATAAAATTTATGTAAGATAATAAATAAATTGATTGGCCTCGTTTATCTTCATCGAGCAAGTGTTTTGTATTAATTTTAAAATTTTTTTCCTTTTGATTGAAAAAAATAAATAATATACAGTTATATGTATACATCGAGTGTAAAATTTGATAGGCATATGTGTTTTTTTTTCTTTATTTAAATGCAAAAAGAAAAAAAATTACAGATTGAAAAAGAAAAAAATATTAATACATAAAAAATTATTATAATGAAATCTAGACATCAGCTAGACACTTATATTTTTTGTATGTTTTAGACGATGTTTTCAAGATTAATTTACCTAGGACATGGTCTGCTGGCAAAAGGTCAGGAATTTGCAAAGTTTTAAAAATTCATTGGTGAATGAAAAGAAAAAAAAAAGTCAATGTGAAATTTAGAATTTAAAAGATAATTGTATATATGTCAAGTGAAAAAAATCTAAGGCTGTTTCGATAAAAAATTTTGTTGATTTGAGATATTTTTTTTGGTTTAGTTAATGTTCTTTATTCATGGAAATTTTCTGCAGTAAATCAAGCTTATTTGTTAGGGAGAAGAAGTAATATTATGATTGAAGAAATATTTTCAATCATTCAAGAAAATGCTAGTATTGCCTAGAGAAAAAAAAATTCCCAAACGAAGAAAACACATGGTATAGTATTGAAATTTTTCAAATAAACAAATTACAAATTAAAAAATAATTTTATAATGATATATTTGCAAACAGTTGACTATATCCAAGTGAAAATTATATTCGAATTTTAAAGAACGTAGCAGGTTTAAATAACCCTTTGAAAAAAGAAAAAAAAAAACTGTGGTTCTTTTTTTTTTCTCTGGGGTTCTAGCTTTTTTTTTAGTTTCTAAAAAATTATTTTTTTTTATTTTAATAGAGCAAACTTACAAGGTGTTATGATATAAAGTAATAAAAATTCAAATCTAGACCTATTTTTTTTTAAATGTTAATATATAGTTATTATAATCAGCAATTTTATTTTATATATGTTTAGTTCAATTGGAGAGTATCACAACATGAAGTAACATAAACTTTTATATAATTTTTTTTATTGCAATCTTTGTGACATTGAAAAAATCAAGACTTGTTTAGTTCAGCTATAACACATGAAAAAAAAAAAAAAATAAATAAAATTGGCTGACTAAAACAGAAAGGGTCAGGAATTTTAACATGGCTGACCATTCTGCCTCAAATATAGAATCAAAAAATATATTATACATTTCTGGAAAACAAAAAACCTATACATACAACAGTCGCAGCAAAAATTGATAAATTTACAAAAATATATACAGACAATTCAACTGATCCTTTTGTCAGGATCATTCGTAAAAAAAAATACGATCCAAATAGCATTTATAAATTTCAAAACCTGCCAAGATCACAAGACATACAACATATGTGTCTTTCGACCTTTCTAATGTCGCAAGTAAATCTCATCAAGTCATCACTCATTTAAATTATTCCAAAAAAATACACCAAAAATAACAGTTTTCTTGCGGCATATTGTATCCTAGAAAAAAGGACGCTATAATCAGGAAGTGATTAGTACCAAAAACTTCTAGTAGGCGTATATATAAATTCTATTTTTCAACGGAAAAAAAAATCTAGACAAAGAAGACACAGGAATGTAAACATATTGATTATATAGCATTGAAGGATCAAACCAAAAAATAATAAAAGTGAGAAACGCACATTAAAGATCTTGAAGATTTATAAATATATATATATACATATGCGTACATGCAGAAATATTCGCATGATGATGATGATCATCATCATCATCACGAAATGCCAGAATATGACGCCTTCCAGGCGTTATTTGACGACCAAAGTCAAGATTTTACATTTTTTTTTCATGTTTATGTTGATGTATGTATATTGTATAGATGTGGGTATGAGTGTGTGTGCAAGTCATCTAGCTAGACAAGGCTAAAAAACACACGCGAGTTATACAAGAGCAAGAGTTGTTAGCTAGAAATGTAGACTTATATATATGTATATACAAAATTGTGATAAAAAAAAATATATATATATAAAGAAAAAAAAAAGAAGATGGCCTTGAAGCATGTGGCCGAGCAAAGAACAAATTCACAAAGAGGAATTTGGGTGTCATGCGATTCATGCATTAAACATATATTATAGAATTTCGTATCCAGTTGAGAATATAACAGAATATAAAAGAGCAAAAGAGATAAAGAAACGATGATATTATAAATGAGATAAAAATATTATTTTCTCTGATTTTTCAGCTTAAAGATTGCGTAATATTGACGGAATACTCTTGGCACCACAGTCTAATGTGGTTTGGCTCCAAAAGAAGCCATTGCCGTATATACCAACTATCCCACAATCTTTATATATATAATTTTTTTAGGTTTTAACATCACGCCCCTTCACATTTGTATCATCAAACTAATGCCTCTGTTGTTAATGGCTTTTTGAATGGTTTGTTATTATAACTCATCTAAAAGTATAGATGTGGGTATGTGTATATCATATACACAATTATTATACCAACTTTTGACTCAAATTTATACATGAAATATGTTATATATTTTAGACAGTCAAAGGAACTATTAAAATTTTGTTAAATTGACTTTCTTTAGTCGTTTTTTTATTTATAAAAAAATATAATTGTGCATTTTCATTGAATAAAAATCATTAACAGCAAATTTAAAATAATAAAAGGGTTAATTTCTTGTTTTTTTATAGACTTTCTATCGTTTTTTAAAACGGAGAAAATGTTGTAGATATAGATTTATTATTTTTTTTTATGTTGAGCTGGCGAGAAAAGTATAGCTAATCTATTAAATTTTACCACAAGACCATTGTTGAATGGTACTATGTTATAATTTTAAATTCAACAAGTACAATATAGAAAAAAGTAGATACAAATTAAATTAAAAAAAAAAAAACATAAGCTACTATTTGTTGCAATTATTTGACCTAGATGTATTACGAAAGAGACATTGGATGACCTTGTGCCAGGATGACCGAATGGAGAATAATGATGAAAAAAAAAAAAGAGGTAAGGTTGAGGAAGCCCATATGAATTCAACGTTCTCTGTCTATACTTTTTTTTTATGAATATATTTTAATAAAAAATAAGAGAACGGGTGAAACCTGAAATATCTATTGCCTACGTGTACATTTACATCTCGATGGTGTTAGACAATGCAAACAAAACATAAACATCACAGAGGTCCCGGGAGCAAAAGTGAAATAAAAAAAAACCGGTTGTGTTGTCCTTTGCGTATTTTTTTATTCGCTATGTGTGATGTAAGATGACAAAATAAAAAAAACTGCCTGTTGAACAGATGCGCCGCAAATAAATTATTTAATTTTATAGATCAATAATAATATTATTTAATTTTTGGCAAATATAAAATGAAAAAAAATCCATACCTTTTTGTATGTGTCCATGATCAGCATTCATTTTAGCCTGTAACAAAAAATGCTAAATCTTATGAAATAGAACATTGAAACTCAACGCCATAAATTACATGACAATTGTAAAAATATTATTATGGCATAAGGGTTAACTAACCTCGTAACCTTGCTTGGCAGTGCCACGTCCGGTTCCCCAATAATCTCCGTCCTTCTCATGGGGATTACATTGCTAGAAAACAAAATTCAATGAATTAAAAAACATTACTAAATATATAAAAAATATAATAATAATAATTGAAATCTTTTTATAGATGAATAAAATTAAATTAAAATAAATAGAGGGCTTTATTTTTTCTATATTGTAACATGATTGAAAGTAAGTATATGCAAATTGGCCCGTAATATGAAACAATAGTTGAATTGGAATTTTAGGTGAGAGAATTGCAATGGTTTTTTTCATTGACCGATTCAGCAACTATATTTAACACAATGATTTTATCCTGCTGACTTTTATTGTTTTCAATTCTTTTATTTTATCATTCAGTTGCGTATTTTATTTTCTTTGGTTATTATAATAATAACTATAATATGTATATAACTATATAATATAGTTGTCCGTTATTTGTAGCAAAAGAAAAAAGAAAAAAAAAAAAATAATAAGTAGTTTGAATATAAAAATAAAATACTGTTGAATTTCCGGGTTTGATTTTTGGATGTATCTTTTAATGATCCTCTTCGCCTGTCTCACGTCATTTTCACTGAATTTTCAGTCTATATCCGGGTCTTCTAAAGTATCGCTGGAAAATAATCATCCAAGACGTTCCCATGGAGGTCCACGTACTCAGGATACACCCTCAAAACATTAGCCCTCTTCCTGTCTATTTGAGATATATATATATTTATAGATATTTAATGCATTCATCCTCTTTTCTTTAAACACTCCCCAATCCTTGACTAACAATAATCAGACAAATGGAAGATTCAAACCTGTGCTTCTCTGATTACAGATGAAAATTTTTTCATAAAAATTCAATTTTATTTTTTATATTTAAGTTTAAAATTTATGTGTCATTTCTCGTTTCAATATAGTTTTATTATTATTTATTACTGTATTTAAAAGAACGGAAAAAAAATAGAGTTAATTTGTCATTGATAAAACTCGATGTTTAATAATTATTTTAAAAAATTATTATTATTTTTTTTATATACGTAAAAAATAGAGCAAGACTAATAGAACCTTTGCCCTAGAATCTAAAGAAAACATACATCTTTAAGGCAAACATACATTCGAGTTCAATGGCCTCTCTTTCTTTTTATTGCGTCGACCCTATGAGCAATATATATATATTGCTTATATAGTACCAAAGGGCCAAAGGATATATCTTGACTGACCTTGTTTCCCTTCTCAGGACCCTTAAAATCTCAGTCTAATACCCTTGACTTTTGTTTCAAATCAACCATGTCTTTTATTTTATTATTTTAAAAAAATAAAAACTTTCTCACTGAATTTAAATATCTTTCTCTTATTTTTACGTAAAATTTCATATATATTATCTGATTTATTTCCATGATAATTTAAAAATAAGTGTACAGTGGGAATTTTTGGTGTTTAATTTTTTTTTTTTTTTTCGTTGCATAGTTTTGGAAATATTTAAAATAAATTTTTATAGATTATATGAGAGGGTCGAAAGTGATTTGGTAATCATAAATTATTTTATTAATCAACTAGTTTTATACATCTTAAAATTTATTATTTATTTTTGATTTTTATTTATTGTTTTATTAGTTGGAAAAAAAATCATAATTCCAAAACGACTTTGATAAAATTATTGGAATTATTTTTCTAAAAAAGAATGATATATTTTCAAAAATTGACTGGTTTTTTATATTTTTCAAAACCATTCAAAGGTTTTAATTGAGTTTGAGTGATTTCGAGTGAAATGATTAGGTGATTTTACTCTTGACAAACTCGTTCTATTTATATTTCTAATAATTAATTTGATGATGTGATATTATGTCAATAAAAATAAACCAACAATACTCTGTACATGGTAAATAATATGTCCAAGGCCACTTGTCAAGATATGCTTACCCAGGTATTTTTACACGATGCAATATTTATAAAAAAAAAATATGAAAAAAAAATTTCAAACAAAGGAAGAAGGGGTGCAAATCATATTTGTACTGGCAGTGGTGGATAGGGTAAAATTGACAACTCTATATAAATATATATCTATCGCTGCATGATGAGATACTCGTATGTGACCAAGAATGGTTTGAAGGTATTGGATTTTTTATATATATATTCGATAGGCAAGAAAAAGTATAGTGATATAGCAAAAGAACGCCGACGCCCCCATAGAAAAAAAAAAAAAAACATGGAAGGAGATTCAATATTTTTTATTTTATAGATATATTTTTTTTTATCTCTGCGATATTACTGCTGTTGGGCGGGAAAAAGGCGAAATAGAGTCTAGGAAAGGGAAAAAAGATAAGAAATAAAAAAAAAATAAAAATAGGAAATGACGTGGGAGAAAAAAAAAAAATCAAAACGGTCAAAGAATAAAAAAAAAAAAAATTGAAAGACCTGTGCTGCAGCCTCCAGAGTCATCGTCGTATGTACACTCAATGTATATAGACATATATACACATTAACGTACATACATGGAGGAAAGCATGTGTAAAATATATACCTGTATGTGTATATGTGTGTAGAAGAGAAAAAAAAATATAAGGGGAGGGTATGAGTAGAAGAAAAATGGAGGCGAAAAATTGGAAGAATAGAGAAAAAAAGTTGATAAAAAAGAAAAAAAAAAAATTGTAAAAATGTTGGAGGTAACAGCGGGAAAAAAATCAGGCAGCCTAGGAAAAGAACGTTGGGGTGTATGGTAGGTGGGTGGGTGGGTAGTTGGAGAAGAGAAAAAAAAAAAAAAAATCAACCACCATCACCATGGTGCACATGCGTGACCGTTCGCGTACGAGGCGGTGTATTGATCAGCCAAAGAGCCCCACGACGCCAGTCGTCCTTTTCTGGAGCCTTGTTTTTTATTTCGGCACACATATAAAAGTATAACAAAGAGTGTGGTATGAGAACACCACCACCACCCCTACCACTATCCAAGTGGCCTGGAGAAAAAAGTAACTATACTTGCTACTGGTTGTATAGAAAAAAAAGGCTTAGTTTTTATTACTATATATATATCTACCTCTCATCCTCTTTCAAATGACCTAGCCCAACGGTCCCCATCACACATCAAAATGCCAAAAGACATACGTGACATGTATTTTTTTTTTCCTTACTGTTTTACTCTTTTTTTTTTTTGTTTGTTTCTCATTGTTTAGAAAACTCAATGTGACAAACAAAAGAAATTAAGCTGTTTGTATAAATGTACACAGACAAGAGTAACGAATGACTTCAATATCTTTATATTATATTATTTTGCTTGTATTTATATATACCATAAGAAATTCTATTGGATTTTTGTAACTTTATTGCTACTCTTTGCTTAATACAATAAAAGAAAAAACAAAGTTTTTCAAGTGCATGCGATAACGATAAATTCATCTTCAGTGTTGACATAATCATTCAAACATTATTTAAATAAAAAAAAATGTTTTTCCAATGATATTAACACGAAAAAGCAACTGTTTCAAATAAAATCCAAAAATAGAAAAATGAAATAAAACACTTATAATAATAATAGTTATAAATATATGATAAATTATGAGAAAAAACAGACATAACACGAGGTGGGGTATTATCTTGGATATTAAAATCTGGCACTGTGTGTGTGTGGGTAAATATAATAGTCCCTTTTAATGTATAGAGTAATTACACACACAAAGAGTCAAATTTCAGGGTCAACCTCAAACACCCTCGTCGTGGTGGTATATGGGTTTCGAGGGTTCAAGGAAAAATTGGGTGATAAATCGATGCCACCTTGGTGAAAATATTTCTCTCTAAATTTTCCATAATAACTTTGTAATTCAATGATAAAATTGAGAATTATTTTTGAAAAAATGATTGACAATGTGAATCATTAAATTCTGTATATATATAGTATTGTTAATACAATTAAAAATAATTAATGGAAATTGAAAGAATAAAAAAGAGTAAAAATAATATAATCCATAAATAGAACAAGTGGCTAATGTGATGATAGATGTCATTAATGTCATCGAAATTTAACAAAAATAACTCTGAAGTAATATGTAGCACTCGTATAAAAATATATTACAACATATGTGTTCCCACAAGTTTAAAGATTCATATATACACAAGTCTTTTATATATATTATCTTTTTATTTTTACATTTTTTTTTTTTTTTTATTATTTATTTTATTTCTTCGCGTGTCCCCTTCTAAGCAGAGTTATAATTTCAGAGACATAATTCCAGTGTCTTCATGAAAAAGAAGAAGAGAGAAAAAAAAAAAAAAGAGGATAAATTTTGAGATTGTAGAGTACTTTAATGAAAAAGGATAGACATAAAAAAACACATGTGGTCTATATCTCGAGATGATCATGTGACCTAACACTGGCTTCTTCTTGAAAAATCATCCAACATATGTTGATGACCGAGTTAAACATATAATAAAAGTATCTGAATAATATTTTACGTAAAAATTTGAAGCCTTAAAAAGAGCTGCTGGTTGATAAATATACTAAAAATGAAAATAAAAAAAAAATAAGCATAATGTAAAAGAGACAAACGACAAAATTCAACAGTTGGTCCTGTAATGGTGACTACAGTGTTGCTTGATGATATTCTATATATCTCTTGTTTTATATATATATACTCAACTCGACTCACCAACCAGTTTAAATTTAAAAGTTTGATATATATTATAATGTCGATATGCATTACACGCAACAACCTGCACTCTTGTGTTATTATGTATATTCAAGGACCAAGTGTTTGACTCACTTTGGCATTTTTATAAATCTTTTATTATATATTTTTATGCTGTTGTTGATATATAATATTTTAAGTATATCAAAAAATAAATAAAGACTAAGAATAAAAAATTTTCATGACTGGAATCTTTTAATTTCTTATATTAATAATATATTTTTTTTATTCACAAATATTTTAGCAAAATTCTAAAACTCAAATCGAGTTATTTTCATTATTTTTATTTTAGATTTACATGAGATATATATTTATTTGAAAAATATTATTATTATTTCAAAATCAGTGACATTATTTATTGATTAAAAAATTTTTATAATAAAAAAAAACAACAAGTAAAATAAATCATTGTCAATTTAATCAGAAAAATGATAAAAAAAACTAATAAATTATATAAAAATAAAAAAAAAATGAAATCTCATTGATAAAGAAAAATATAAAAAAAGGAGAAATTTAAGCAAGCCAATCACGACATCTTGTTGCATTTAAAATTTATATGTATAAAAGTATACATGTGTGAGTTTATATCTGTGTATCTATATGTTTGTAAAATTTTGAATGTAAAGATTTTATTTTATAGAAAATTTTCACTGTTCTATTTTCGACTATATAACACCAATGCTATTTTAAAGCTAAAGAAAAAATATAGTCACTTCCAGACAATTTGCATATAAAATTTTTACAACCCTCAATGGCAGCAGCCAGCCGTGCGCCAGATATTCTTTTCGTTTTCTGGTTCCTTGCATAAGCTTTGATTGCGGAAACTATAAACCGATATGCTTTTTTTTTTT
Source organism: Aphidius ervi (assembly GCA_015776835.1). Taxonomy (NCBI): domain Eukaryota; kingdom Metazoa; phylum Arthropoda; class Insecta; order Hymenoptera; family Braconidae; genus Aphidius; species Aphidius ervi. The sequence continues at coordinate 780,872 of MKYW01000028.1, read as the reverse complement.
TTTTTTATATATTTATTTTTACTTTTGTATTTTCTCATCAAGCATGCGGGTCAGTTATATTTTCCGGTTAATTTTCTTTTGTTCTGATAAGCATGAATACGGGGATGCTTTCATCCAAATGTCAATCTTTTTTGGCATCTCAAATTGCAGCTAAAAAAGATTAATATATACTGTTGAAAAAAAGAATGTAAAAGTTAATATAAATCTGATTTTAAAAACGGGCTTTACACTTATACTTCTTATGCTAATTTTATACAGTACAGTGTGTTTAATTACCACAAAGTAGTATTCTCAAAATTTAGAAAATACATAGCACAAAAGTTTTTGAACTTGCCTTTTTTTTTAATTTTAAAACTGTAAGGTTTTAACATCGCCAAATTGACTTTTCTTGAATTTAATTGATATACATACAAGGTCCTCAGAAAGTAATACCTATCAGCTAAAATAAAAATAATGAAATTCTTGATTAAAAAAAAAACTTAAATTTAAAAAATGATGGTATTGATTACGTTTGATGAAGATGCCATATATTAGACAACACCTGGTAATCGTGACATTGTTGTCACGAGTATATCTGGCGTCTGCTCTCAAAATTCTTTGGCGTTAAATTTCAAGAAGAATTTATTTACCCCTTATTTTTTTTCTTTTCGTCATATATGCCTTTTTTAGTGGTGGTGATAGTAGTAGTAGTAGAAGAAGAAGTTTTAGTGTCGTGGTAGTAGTATTTGTGTGGCACGACAGAGAATTACACGAACATGTACCTGCGATGTAAATGTAGGGCACTGAGCCAAACTTTGTCAGGGTCACTTCATTCATCCCCTAGATGAATACACTGCACATGAATTTTATTATAAAAATATTTATTTAAATATTAGTATAAAAAAATAAAATGTAATTTTTAAATTTTGAATAATTTTAATTGTTTAAATTAATTTTTAATTTTTATATTTATTTTAACAAAAAAACCAAGTGTTAAAAAGTTTTTTTAATATTTTATTTAATTTTAGAATTTAAAAGAATATGAATTTTTTTAATTTCATAGAAAATTAATATTTATAATCTAGTGTTAATTAAAATATGAAATACTCAGTTTAGATGTATATATATTTTCAACAAAAATTATAAAATTGTTTTCTTTTTTTTTTCAATAATTATTAACAAGTTTTTTCAATTATTTCAATTTTTTTATCAATTATATATATTTTTTTTATATGAAAATGATACTTATGCTAATAAACACAAAATAAACACAAAATAAAAAATATATAATGAAATAAAAGCACAATGATCTCAATCAAAGATGAAAATGAAAAAAAAAAATAATAATAATAATTCAAGCTTTATGAAAAAAAACAATAAAGAAAAAAAAATTGTGTCTTGTTTCACGAGATGATAGGGAGCTAGTGGTAAATTTTACGGCACTGTGGTGATATAGTTGAGGGTGAGTAGGTCAAACTTTACGATCCGTGTGTCTAGACGTCATTTTGCACCCCCGTACTGAGCAGTAAAAACGTTTTAAGAGGCTGTTTTACCAGCGCACTCAGTAACCGTCGGGGTTTGTTGATGGAAAATGAAAATAGGTGTACGCGAGGATATGCGAAAAGAACAGCTATATCACGATAAAAAAATATTATTTTTTTTATTTTAAAAAACAACTGATTCGCTTCGAATACCTAGAGCTTTTATGTCTTTGTCTAGACGCTTGATTCTTCTTGTGCTTTATTCTTCATATTATTATTTTTCACATTGGAATATTATCTTTGTTTATATTTTCTAAAAAAAAGAAAACAGAAAAACTCGGTCAGTCGTAAATTTTTTTTTTATACTAAAAATATAATATATATTTTTATGTATGATAAATTTTGATTGAGATATTTTTTTTTATATCATTTAGTTATTTAATCAGGCACTTGCAAGGATTTATATATTTTATTTCTTGTGATTGTTAAGTTTCGTTTGATGGTGTGATGCATGATACTTTGCAGAGAAAATAGTTTTAAAACAGTGTCTGTTTTTCATCATGCATTAAACACGTGACCCATTCAAACACTGCCTCGTTTGTTGTACAAAGCAAAAGAGTCAGGCAGCTATAATCTATATATCTAAACTAAATAATATCACACAGTACTGGATGACTTGAACTGAGTTTTTAACTTAATCAAGTATATAAATAACATATAAATAACATAAAATGCAAATGAATATACTTGTTGGATTATTTTTTCAAGAGGTATATACTATTTTTTTTTATCATAATATAATTCATATCCAGAGATACTTTTTTTTTCATAGAATCAATTGAGATTATATTTTTGTAGTACACTTTGAAAAATTATATACCAATTACTTTAGATAAAATTTCAAGAAATTTTTTATTTTTTTACTTTTATAATAATGCATGCGTGGATCAATATGAGCCTGAATTTTTCCCATCAATGTTGTCCAACAAAACTATAGAAGCATCATCGATTCATCGCACTTTTTTGACGTCTGTCAACCGGATAATTATGATCGATGACTCACTGTTATTTTCAATCCTATATGTTTCAACTGTATTTTTTATTTTTTATTTTTGTGCTTCCCTCTGTGCATAAACTGCTCAAGCCCATTTCGCGTTTCATCGTTCCTAAGTATTACCTCAAGCGTCCACATCACGTACGCTTAAATATTTTTGATTATTCAACAACATCAAGACACATGTCCACATATCACACCAAGCTAATCTTACTTGGTTGAATGTTCCCATATCACTGATTCAAATATTTAAATTTTATGTCATTAATAAAAATTAAAGAGACATCACTGGGCCATCATGACATTAGGGGTGACCCTTTTATTCATTGACGCATTTTTTACGCTTTACGTATACCTTACTGGCTATAGACGCATATAACCTGAAAATCATGATGATGATAATGATGATGATGATGATTATCATGGTTGCAATGGTGGTGGTGATAGTTTTATACATACTATATACAACTTTATAGTTGTATCGGTGATGAGGGAAGGGTTAACAATATAAAGGGCGGATCTTTTGTTTTACCTGGTCACCCTATGATACCGTGAGACTATACATACAGGCACTTATAAAGCTTCTTCATGGTATAATCCATCTTTAACTTCATATGTATACCCCTGTTTTTACAGTTCATCCTTTTTATCATATATATGTTTTTTAAAACAGCTAGAAAACAATGTCTCATTTATTTATTTATAGTTAAAGTTAATCTCATTGTGGATTAGAATGAAGTTATAAAAGTACTGCAAGTATAAATCATATTCAAAAATTAAATTATGGATGATAAAAAAATCTGGATAAATCTAAATCTAATGACAGAAATTTGTGTATTATTATTAGCAAAATCATTAAAAAAATAATAATCTTAATAATGTTATTTTTTTTTCTTTGTCAAATCAACATTTAAAACTTATTTGCAGCTTTTTTATTATTCTACCGTTGAGATCATTAAATGGCTGATATGTAATGGCTAGACATCTGCTGGTATAATTGTTGCATCGTCACCAGGGAAAATAATTTTCGACCCTTGCTTAGATAAAAAAAAAAAAAATAATAAAAAAAATTGTTGTCATCGAAGACGCCCTGCTGCGTTTATATGTATTGTTTAGGATTATAATTTTAAAAGCCCGATGATCGGTGGAAAATAAAATGAAAATAATATAATATAAAAAAAAAAAAAATAAAAATAAGATACACCACTGACTGCAGTGTGTGTATGGAACACAAAGAGAAGACATTTTCGTGGTAAAGGTTTAAGCCGATGTACCATTGAGTGTCACAACATTTGGCCTTGTTCGTAAAATTATGAGACATCTCCACCTATTTTAACAACTTTCAACCCTTTGACAACCCTATTCATTTTTATTTTGCACTGTTTTTATTATATATTCAGGTCCAAGTGCAAAAATTGGTGTGTGTGTTTATTCAACTGGAAAAACTAACCCTGACAACCCTTTTATTTTATAAAAAATTATTGTTATTTATTAATTTTTTAATAATACATAATATATACGAAGATGAAGAAAATTCATTAATAATTTCTGTGTTTGAATATATAGTCGTCGTGATAAAGCTCTATAAACTGTTGAGGAAAACTTATTAGTAAAATTCGCAGAGTAAAATTCATAATATAGGAAAATCATGGTGTCAAATTTTTAAAATTTTTCAAGTATTAATCACGTGTAATTACAAGTAAATGTAATCTGCTTTGATTTATTTTTTTAAATAATTAATTCTCAGTGACATTTAATCGAGGGGAAATTGCGTTCTAAACATAGTTATTGATAAACAATTTCAGTACCAATAATTAATGAGCATGGACCACTAAAAGTTGAAGACACAATTTATCTTGAAGTAAAAAAATAAATTCTTATATAGTTTGCATAAATAAATAAATATATTTGTATATAATAAAAAACTTATTGATTGTTGAAATTAAAAAGTGATTTAAAAGTGCTGTCAATATTAATATAATTATAGATTCATTATTCAACAATGCCAATTAATTGTAAGCAACGAATGAAAAATCTTAATTTAAATAATTCAAAGTAAGCATATTTGATTGACTTAAAAACACAAAAATTAAATGAATCGAATAAATCATTATTAATATTTTAAATCCTCAAATAAATCATCGGCAATTTGATTCAAAATTAAATCATGTTGTCACCAAAATTTTTTATGAATAACCCCTTGACTATCCATCATGCAGGTAAAAAATTTCTAAATGGTACAGTATACAATTGATTATACTTTTGTTAATTTTTTACAAAAATTCCAAATATAAAACAAAAAAATTACAACAAGCATGTCAATTTTTATGGAATGTTACATAGAAAAAAATCAGTATTTTTATCTTTGGGTATCACTATGCAACGAAGCCTATCATATAAAGTTGCACATCCTCTCAAAATATCATTCACACTTTTTTCTTCAATTTTTTTTATCTCAAATATTACAAATATTTGCAGTGCATATACCACCTGGTTGTTGTTGTTGTTGTTAATGAAGAAATCAACCGAATTCTTATCCACGTTTCATTGACCCAGCATTCTTTTGAAGCCAAAAATTTGCGACATTTGGCTTCTGGGCATATATCGAGTCCTATACAAACGCATTATCATACTCTGATGAATACCATTTAATTCCTTCAGACCGGTGAAGCAAGTTTTATGACGATAAAAAAAACCCGGAAAAAAAAAAAAAATCCCAACGAATAATAATTAAAAGCATATATAAAAAAAATGAGTAAAAAACGGTTTCTTCATGGGAGCTTGATATAAAAAAATTTGAGCAAAAAAAAAAAAAATCATAATAAAAAAGTCAGTTGACTAGGATATACTGGTGGGCCAATGCTGCACCACTCATTCATCCCCTTTTAAACAATACCTTGGAATGCCCTGGCCCGGGGCCCGCTATATTATATAAAATGTCGTTAGTACATATTTGCATTTATTTCCTTGGCCAATATATGTATAAAAGAACCGGCCAAAAAAAACACTGATCGTGGTTGTGCTTAAAAAAAAAAGAGGATGTAGAAAAAAAATTTTACAAAAAAAAAAATAGTATTTTTAAGGCTCCACATGCATCATATATATACGGGGGTTTGTTTTTTATATTTAATTTTTTTTTTTTAACTCGTTGCTTCACCCTTTTTCTGCTCTTCTTCTTCATTCAGCACCTTCGTCGTCCAGGAACCATTATTTTAATTCTCGTGGGATGGGTGAAAGAGGGGGCCAAGAAATACTCGCCGTGATCAACTATTTTGCATAATCTCACTAGGGTAGTTTTTTTTTTTTTATTTTTTTTTTTTCAGCACACTACAAACCTTCTCACACCCTTAAGTGGTATCTGCGTACCCAATGTTTTGCATTTTTCAACTCGTTGTTACTTTGCTCTTTTATATTCAATTTTCCTATTTCTTTTCTTTAACGTCATCACAACGTTCTTGTGTATTGGTAAATACATATATGTATATATACTATTTACACTGTATATATATATATATAAACGTAACCCTTTGTATGAAAAAAAAACCAGCTCCTAAAAACATTATCCTAAATACTCCTAAGCGTTTTAATGGATTATGACCGTAGATGCGTAAATAAAAAAAAAAATATATGTCTTAAAAATTTAGACCACCCGCTGGGCATAAGTAAATAATTTCAACTATAGTTAATTTATTTTTATGAGACAATGTATATAGTTGGTATAAAAATAACTATATATTTTTTTGGTTCCCAAGAAAATTTTTATACGGACACTTGAGATAAAAATTTTTGTCACCCATCGTAAAAAATTTCCATTTGCAAATGCAGGAGAGCCATTAAGGGCCCTTGAGTAGCCTAAAAGGGACTCAAGTGAGAGGTGGTCCCAAAAAAATATATATGCCTTGGGGTCAAAAATGCATATTATTATATAATTGTCTTGAACCTAAAATACTTTTTGGGGCCCCTATGCAAAACAACGCGTTTTCATAGTTCTCCCTGATGGTCCAGTATGGATGTTAACTAGACATTGGTGTCTCTTATAAAAATTATTTGCATATTATCTCACGGTTATTTGCATATTCTGGATTATTTAAATCATTCAGTTATTGTTTGAGGCCTTGTTTTTAGGATCTACTGTCTTTTCAACTGTACTCAACTGTCTCGAGAGGTATACCCAGTCTCATCCTAGCTCGTACATCATTTAAATTAAATTCATTTTACCCCCCTTTAAACTATGGAACACCGGTCTCTATGTGTATCCTAATTTTCGAATTGAAAAAACAAACGTTCATGCTGATGTGTATATAACTAAATAAAAAAATATATATCTTGTATTATTTTACTGTGTGCGATGATATTTAATTTAGGCATTTATTTAGAGATGGGAAGTGAAATAAGAGAGGGTAAATAAGCTTGTGGGAAATTATCTAGGCATGTACATCATTAACAAATTTAACAAACGTTTTTTGTAAATCTAGTATTGTTATAAAAATTAAGATAAAAATTATTGTAAAAAAAATTAAATATACAAATTACTTTGTCAAAAAATTAAATAAATTAAATTCGTTTGAGGCAGATGTTGGGTTAATAAAAAAAAAAAAAAAA
>MKYW01000028.1:750791-773353 GCA_015776835.1 Aphidius ervi | reverse complement strand
AAAAAAAAAAACATATCCTCGTCATTCCACTTTTTTTTCCAGCTTCTTTCGTCTCCTTCCGCATTTCCGTTTGTTTGTTGTTTACTTGCTTCACGCGTAGGGATCAGATGCTAAAGATCAGGCTTCAGATCAGATGCTAAAAAATGCAAAGTACCCACCCAACCCTTTTGCCCGCTGACTAACTTTTATTTCATGCGTTCTTTTAGTGTCGTCACCCTTATATTTCTACTATTTTTTTATATCATTTTTTTCTCTTTTTTTTTTGTGTACTCTAACTCTAATCCCCACACAGGTCTAGACTAAAATTATGCAGGCAAATATATTATGTAAGAATATTTTTTTTACAAAACATGTGGTAGAGATTGAAACAGAAAAAAAAAAAAAAAAATTTAAAAAAAAGGGTAAAACAATGTATGTAAAATAATTTTTTTTTTTCGGGGAAAATATAAACTTACGTCACTTGTTATTCCGTTGTTCCATGGATATGATGGTTGTGATGGTGATTGTTGTTGATGATGGACACCCCCAACACCAGTAGCTGAGTGGGGGTTGTGAATGTGTTCGGCCATGACACTGACCCAATGGGCCAGTCCCCCACTACCAGGACCCCCACCACTTGTTGCACCTGCTCCGGTTACGCCATTGCCATTCGTTCCATTTGTTGCATTAACCCCACCGCCACCGGCACCATCTTCACCACCTTCAGACCAAGCAAACGATGCTTTCTGAAAGTAGAAATTTGATGGATACTGGTATTAATTGTTATGCTTGCTCTCAAACAATATAATCGTTCATTTTAAAAATAATATAAAATTATTAAAGAATAAATTTTTGTTAGTTAAATATATATACAAGGATCTAGAAAATATCTCAGAAGCTTTGTGGTGATCAGTGAAGGTATAGATGCTAAAAATATTAAAAATATTATCAGTGAAACCCTCATGAAAATATTTCACCGAATTTACAAGAGTTTTTAAGAAAAATCCGGAAATTACTTTCAATTTTTTCCATCGGAAAATATTAATTTACGGAAAACTGTCAGATAAATCCGGAGAATTTTTTTTTTTACGGTGAAAATCTAAGAAAATCCGCAAATTGTGAGATTCAGTGAGTTAACGGAGTATATTTTTCACAAGGGTTTGCGCAAAATTATGAATAACTGACCTCTGCTGAATTAATGTCATTACTGTCATCACGATGAAGTGCTAAATTACGTGGAAAAGCAGACACAGTACTGACAGTTAAATTTTTTGTATCTTTATAATCCTTCAATGCATCTAAATTGTCTTTAATATTTGCAAAATTTTCTTTAAAATCAATATTACGATTTAATACTGATTTCCCCAAAACAACTCGTGCCAATAAACTTTTATAAATGTCATTTGATAATGAAAATTTTTCTTCAACTTCATCAACGTTAATATTATCGTCATCAACAACAATATTCAACATATTATTTGCATCATTTTTGCATGAATTTATGTCATTTGATGTTTCACTGTCAACTCCAACCGACGAATTTGACTCAACACTGATATTCGACATTTTTCAAGTCTATTAATTCACTAATGAAATTTATCAATTATTAAGATAAACATATTTACACAATGTCAAAATAATTATTCAACAGTTTATTTATTTATTATCACTCAACTATTGCTTGTTGATATTCAAAAAAAAAAAACTTTTAAAAATTCATAATATAATATATTTTTATTAATTATATGTAAATAAACAAATTAATTTATTATATTTATTATGATTTAGGAACTTTTTGCGTGCGCATATTATTACGCGAGGTAACTTGTAATTGGTTGGCTAATTAACGCGGGAAATATTCAAGGTTTCTGTGGCCACGAGGTAAGAGCATGCACCATATTAATTCACCAACCGTTGGGTATATTTAATCTCACTTATTTTCTTCTTTAAATATTTTATTTTCAATTGAATTTCATAGATTTATTTGTTTTCTTTTAATTGGACGAACTCTATATAGTTTTCTTGTTGCTATATTATTTAAAATAGGAACTTTGGTAACTTGTTTTTCATTCACATTTGGCTATTATTATTTTGATTTATATCACATGGTAATGTTACATCGCCGAATAGGATAAACGTTCTTTTTATCATTTTGAATGTAATTTCACTACCGTTCAATGTCATTCCATGTGATGAATTTTCCATTTCTTTTTTTTTTTTTTTGAATTTTTAATTACTGCAATTTGCCTGATGACACTTAATGTGGTATGCCCGGCGGCCAAATAGGCCGACCGAGCTTGCAATCTTCAGGTTTCAATTTAGTTAATATAACTTGCACGTGTTCGAACTGTTTATGAAAAAAAAATTTAAATATTTGTAATAAATAAAAATTATTAAAATAAATATTGATTTATATTTTTTATCATATTATTATTAAAATTTTTTAACGTCAATATTTCATCTATAAAATTCACCGAAAAAATATAAGTATTACTATTTTTTTTCTCCGACTAATCATTTTTAAAATTTTTATTCTTTGCAGTCTTCATCTGACTGATATGACAATATTTAAATTTCACTTGTACTATTGTCATTTTACAAAAATATTATTTATTTATTTATTGTTTTTCGCAATTGCCAAATTTTTTTTATACAAACAGATGCAGACAAACCGCGCGACTGGTTGATGCAGTCCGCAGCAGAGTATAAGGAAGCGGAAGCTGGAAAATGGGGGACCAGCATATATACACTCCTCACGGGGTAGCCTTTTTTTTTCGCAAGAAAACGGGCGCGCACGCTTCGTCGCGATGGCACTGGCCAACGCCATAGCGTAGTCGTCGTCATCTTCTTCGTCTTCTTTTTCATCTTGCTTTTATTTTTCTTGTTGTTCTTTGTTATCATAATTCTTTATATTTTTCATTACGATTATCATCATCATCATCATCATCTTGATCTTCTTTAATGTCTCGTTTGACTTCTTCGTTCTCTTTGCTTATTGCTTCGCGCTGTTGATGTCTTCCAATTTCTTTTTTTTATTACTCTCATGTTGTAATTTCTCTTCATTTAAAATTAAAAAAAAAAAGCTAATTTCCATAATAACACACGCAATCTTGCTAAATAATAGCTACAAAATATTTTTTCCAGTTTTGTGTTGAAGAAAATTCTACTGGAGTATATCGATAAGCAGAAAAGAAATAGAGTAAAACGATGGAAAGCGTGGAGGACACGAGAGAAATAAAATAAAAAATAAAATACAATGCTTCAGTCAAAATGAAAAAAAATAAAAAGGATACGTCGCAAACCCCCAAGAAATAACCAATATAATTTCATATATAGGATATATATAGGTGGTATCCAGCAAGGTACCATCCCGCCAGTTACCTCCGTCCCCTGGTTCGCCAACTATATATATATTTACCTATTTTTTTTCTCCCACTCACTCCCTCTTGCCTCATTGAATTTTTTTCTACATTTTTTTTTCTATCTAGAATTGGAAAAAATGAAAATAATAATAAGACTTTCAAGCCACGAAAGGGGATGAAAAAAAGAAAACAAAATTTCATCGGTTGGGGATGTTGAGACGCTTGTAGAAGGGGCACTAAGAAAGACAACTTGCGCAGTGCAGTTTGAGCAAAAAAAAAAAATTATTTTTTTCGTACATTGCACAAATATTGCTATACTTATATAAAAAAAAAACTTTTCTATAACATCCATCACAACTCTAGCGAAATATACACACACATGTACACATATATTTTTATATAAAATGTGGTTAAGAAGAACAAGAAAATATAGTTGATGAAAAAAAAGAAGAAAAAAAAAAAACAATGTTGAAAAAGGTGGATGAAGGGCATACATCGATTGGTATATATATTGTGTGTGCTACTGTGCTCGTATATATATACACACACAACCTATTGGACTTGTATACAAATATCTTATTTTTTCAAGTTGAACGCTTGAATTTGAGGATCTTCTAATGATCCAATAAAAATTAATACTTATATAGTGTATTTATAAATAAATGTTATTTAACAATATATAGCCGTATGGTTTTTTGTAATCAGCCTATTGATCAAATGCACTTACTGATATATTGCATCGAAAAGTATAGTTATCATTCACTACTAAAGGATTATTTTCTGATACCCCTACCATTTTCAAATGTTTGACTCACACTCATTCGTTTAAAACTTTTCTGTGTGATCATGGCATGCCGACTTTATATAAAAAACCATCAAATATTTATAATTTTTACAAACCTTCGAATAACAACGATTTTATTTTACTTATCTTATTATTTTCTATTATCATATAGACTTGTTATAAACATTTACATTTGTATAAGAATCACGAAATTCCATCGATACATATATACACACACACACACGCATATTTTTGTCAACTAAATTCTTATCACATTTTTATAAATATATATTGTATGTATTATATATATTCAAAAATAACAGACAAGGAGCTTGTCACTAGTGTACAACTATAATTTAATGCTGTCATATTTTTCATAGTCAAATTGTAGTCAGGATTTATTCACTGGTAAACTCACAAGTAATTATTACAGTCATTGAAATTATTTGACTGCAATTATTCGTTCAGTCATTTTATGTAGTTGAATAGGTATTTATCCGTACAGTCAATCGTACATATATAGTCAATTGTCCAAAACTAAATTTGAAAAAACAAAAAACTATAATGAAACGCTTTGCTAAAATATATTAATATTTATTTTCTATTTCCAATAGACATTATGATAAAATAAATGAGTAAATTATTAACAAATACTTTTTACTGTATTCATCTACTGTATATTACACTCAAGTGTATTTAATATTTTTTTTTTTATCTGCAGTCACTTTGTAATCGTGATGGTACTAATCATTTTTATAAATATATTTTGTATATAATAATGTCTAGTCAGTAAGAAAATAACCCTGTAAAAATTTATACAACTGTTGAGCTAATAGATGAATAAATAAAACTTTGCTTCTTATATTATAAAAACTTTAAATATATTCACAGATTATATATATTGCATTGTGGTTAACACCTGTCGATCTCAAAATAAGACAAAATAATAATAAACACAACAATGTTTATTCAAATTAAATGGTCCTGCAATTTATTCATATATTGATAATATATTGATGAAAATATATATGTTCCAGTTGAATTGTTCATGTACAGATCTACTGTTAAATAAAACTTCCGTGTTGTTGGAGACAAGGTATTTACATCCAACTAACACAATGTGGTACGTGACTTGAACAAAGGTGTTGAAGATTTTTTTTTTTTTTTGATGTATACGAAATTATAGAAGGTGTAACCATACCAATAACGGTGGATCCTCTAATTACCATTATCCCATTGACATGCAGATATACTTTCACACACTCCGGTCCCGATCTAGTTGGCTTCTTCTTTCATATTCTATAAAGACATTCTACAATTTCTATTTTTTAAACTTTTAGTCCTTAACCAACCCTATATCGTATACTTCACTAGTTCTCAAAGACATAATAAATAAATGCAGCCACACATAATATTATCATGAAATATCTGCATTACATTTATGTATTTTGTGGTGGAGGATATACACTGTATGGTGTTTTGGTTTTTTATTTATTTATTTTTTTTTTTTCTGGGCGTCATTAATGAACCACCGGAAATACCAAACATCATTTCAATACAAAATTACCCGTATATATACAACTAATTCTCAAATATCAAGTCTAAAACTGATTGATGTTTATTTATGTTTATTTTTTTCACTCCAAGTTTTATATATTTTGAATTTCTTTTTTCCCCTCAAAGTTTTTGCATATAATATTTTACATTGCGTGAGAATTAATTGGAATTTTATTGTCAACATAGATAATTCACTATGGTTATTATAAGTTTATTTAAACATTATGAAAATTAATAGTGCATTAGTAACTGCAGTAGTAATCACAAAATTACTGATATATGATGCAAACAAATATTAAAAAATTACAAATTAATAATTGGATCCCACTTTTAAAGACAAACACTTCCAATAAATTTTTTTTGCAGCTCGGTGCTTCAAATGTGTACTCATTTCTGTGATAAATTTTAAATATTAATTTCAAAAAATAACAACAAAAAATCAACAATTAAAATAAAAAAATTTTCTCTGAAAACGTTCAAGATTAAAAAATTAAATTAAATTTTAAATTTGAATTTTCATCAACAAATTTTAAAAGCAGTTTATGGAATTTAAATATTAATTAGTAATTGTTTATTAATTATTGTTAATTTTTAAATTAATTTTGTAGTTTATCTGAAGACCTGAAGACAGAGTCTATTGTAAAAAATAAAATAAGTTATAAAATCAATGACTGTTGTTAATTATACTGTCTAAAAAAATTATCTTTGTAATTTATTAGAATTTAAATTTATTTTTGTAATGAATGTATCATCTGCTGGACCAATGTGGAGTGAGGGAGTAAAAAGAGAACAGGAAAGATCAGAGAAGTGCTAAACCAGACGCTAAACTGAAAAACCACTTGTTGAAGAGTTGGCGGTCTGCGCTGGTGGGTTGATGTAAAAAAGGGGTGGTAAACGACCCTGAAAGGGCGGACTAGTAAAAAGGGAGTAAATATGCTAGTGAGAAAAGTTATGGTATAGGTACATCGTTCACTAGCTTGAGAAACAAATTGTAAATGTACGTGCAATGAAAAAAGAAAGTGAACACGTTTAGGGCACAAATTCATATTTTTTATTTTTTTTTTTTTTACGTTCAGCATCACAATGATTACTGTATCCATTTACTCAAAATAATAAATTTTCTATTGCTCATATATTGTTGTCTTAAATGACTAATCTCCTTGATAATAAAATTAATTAATTTATCTTTTTTTTTTTCCTTTATATTTTAATATATAATTTATTAGAATTATTTTCGCATGTTATTAAAACATAAAATACTTTGTCTTATTTACTCAACGATGTACCGATTAAATTTCTTTTTAGACATTTTATATTATGAGCTTTTTAAAACCACTGAAAAAAAGCTTTAAAAAAGTTATTTAATGAAAAAAATTTTTGTCAATCAAAAGCATTTAATAACATGAAAACAAACATGAATAAAGTTTTCTCAAAATATTTAATAACTGATTTTTTTTTTAATATTTAAAAACTATATTTGATCTAGGATATAATTAACTTGTAAAAATAAACATTGAAATTGAAATATATAGAAACAGCAACTATGATTTTTACTTAAAGGGTTATTTTATTTACTTGGAAATTTATCTATGCTTTTTATATTCTGCTGGAAAAAAATGATTCCAACTTAAAAATTATAAACTGTTAAACTAGAAGAGGCGTGTCAATGGTTATATAAAAATTTAAACCAGTCCTTGATAAAGTTGTAGATGCAATTTTTATTGCATGTTGAAAGCCATAGAAAAAACTTTTCAAATTGTAATAAATAATTACTGTCAAGTACACAATTCAACGACTGGTGATTTGTTTTTTTTTTTTTTCAAAATATTTTATGATTTATTTAATATTAATTTTATGATATTAAATAACCAAATATTTCATGCTTTATTTTTTTTTAACAACCATATTGTCGAATACAAAAATGTTTTTATTTAACAAAAATAAAAAATTGTTATTTTCTAAATGCCTTTTTGTTTTTTCCGCGAATTTTGTATTTCTTTTTTCCATTGAGAATTTTCTTTAATATTTTTTTTATCGTTTGCAGAAACATTTGAATTTTTTTTTGTACATCTTTTCGCAATTTTTTTTTTACCTCTTATATAGTTTTCAGCACAATGAGACAGGGAAAAACTGGCGCCACTAAGACGGGAGTAAAAGGCGACGATGACGACAACGAGTCTCGACCTAGATCCTGACTGGCGTCTTAAATATTATATTTTTCTTTCCGCAAATTTTCTCATATTATTATTTCCATTATCATATGGTATTGTGGTTATTTCACGTGTTTTTATTACAATCATTGGGGTAGGTTACCACCAAGCATCCCTTTTTTATTATAGTCTTACATACCTTCTCGATTCTTGATTGTTATACATACACAGAAAGCTTAAAGCCACGAAGAAACGAAGAAAAATAAATAAAGCTTCTTGAAAAAAATTTCCATATACATGCATTACATTTATTTGTATAGAAAATTTTACCACAATATCACACAATTGCTGTGTATTTGACGTGAAAAAAAATAGATATATCGTGGTTAAATTTTCCATCTAACATCTGGCCCTACTGAGGCAAGGATTTTTCTCTGCAAGTTGTCCACTTTGTCTCGCTTTTTCTCACTTTGTCTAGCTTTGTCTCTCTATTGGTTATTACCTTTTCACCTCACCTTTCAACCCCGCGCCTTTTCAAACCTCTATTTGACTTTATTTTTTTATTTCAGCTTTTCCGGACCAAATCTGTACCCTACACCTTCATCCCCATCAACCTCAAGTCTGACTGCGATGAGCTTTCTTTGAATGTCCTTTTTTTTTTTTATTTCTTTTTTCTCAATTTTCGTTTCGTTAGATTTGAAAATGTTATTTTTATGTTGTTTTATAAGAGAATAAAAAAATAAATAAAAAAAGACATTTAAGCTTTCTATATATAGAAATAACAAAAAAAAATACGTTATAAAAAAAAAAGTTTATATATATAAAAAATGGCGGAAGTGTGTACAAGGAGAGAAACCCTATATTGTACTGGACTTGTCCCAAAAGGGTGGTGGCAGAGCAGCGGAAAAGAAGATGCGTATGTGTTTGTGTGTATTAAACAAAAGTGAGTAAAAGTTGAATGCATATATAACATAATAAATTAAGTCAGATAAAAATCTTGTTTTGCTATTGAATTGCTGACTTAATGTACACCACTCTCTGTAGATCTCAACATTTATGTTTTTTCATATTTTTTTTTTATTTGTTTCTTTATTTCTACTGTTTTATCGCACAATGTCAATCTGCCGACGTGAATTTTACATATGGGGGCTCAAACAAAACGGCCATTTTGAATTAATACGTCACAATATATAATACGTACGTATATGTTTACAATAAAAAATGATGTCTGGTCTTTCGATCCAATCGAAGGTCGTTATGTCTACCATTGAAAGTATATAATTGCAAAATGAATTATACTTTATATACACATTTTAAATTCAAAAATTTTTGGCGAAAATTTAATAAAAATTAATAAGCTTTATTATAATTATTCACGTGATTCTTTTATTTGATAAATTTTGTAACTGTGGAGATTGAAAAGTAGGGTAGTTTATAAATTTTTACACCGTAAAAAATAAACAAAATATAATAAAAAATACAGTCTTAACTCTTGAGGATCATACTGCATCATTAATGCATCATTAGAAATTTTTACCTCGAGGGATAGTAAAATTTTTAGTAAAATATCTATAATATTTACTAATTTTACCGATAAGTTTTCCCGAAAAAGGCTTATAGTTTCACCTCAACTATACAGTTCAAGTATGTAAATTATTAATACATTTTTTCTCCATAAATACATCCAAACCCTTGGTGAATTTTAAATTTGATAATTTTCTATTTTTGTCATTTAATTTAAGCCTCATAGACAACTCTTCTAAATACATAATTAATTTAAAAAAAAAAAACATTAAAAAAGTCCCAATTGTTCATATAAAAATTTCAATCATAAATTGATGTATCTAGATAAAATTTATTTGATCAAAGCGTTGAATATGAAATAATCTGATGAGTTGGATTATTAAGGATTGAGGGTGTCCCAATACTAAGGTAAAAAAAATTTAAAAAAAAAAATAAATAAAAATGTTGTCTGGGGCGGTGTCTAGCCAGTGTTTATTGATTTTTTTTTTATTTTTTTCCTTGTCGTTTCGCTATGATCTTATCGTTGCTTCTTTTTTATTTTTTTATTCTATGGTATAACATACATTGCCCTCTTTTTCAATCAACCTCTAGAGATTTAAAATTTGTTGCATGTAATTATATACCTGCACATCATTGAAATTATGATTTTCATAATTAAATGAAAAATTTTTAAAGTTGTCATATAAAAAAGTTGATAAAAAGTGTATATAGGGTTAATAAAAAAATGAATGTCTAAAACATACAATTATAATGGTTATATATACATGGATTTATGTATTTATGTAGGGTGAAAGTGTTGGTTGCGTGTGACGTATACGCGTGATATGTATTATATATATTATAGATAGAACGAAATGTGTTTTTGTTGATGGAACAGAGGGGTTTTGGGTGACGAACGGGTCGTGACCTAGGTTGTCTTGAAGGGCAGACATATTTTAATCGATATCTTCCATCAGTAGGCCTGTTTTTTTTCCATAGCCAATTCTACATCCACCCGCAAGCCCAACTCATCTTTGTTTTTGTAAAAAATAAAATAAATAAATAAAGGATTTTGCTTGGTCTGATGATGATGCTCCTTCACACATATTATATTTGTGATTGCTGTGTGATGGTGTATGTGTGCTATATACTCAAAATCCTCCTACTTGAAATATTTTTTATATCAGTGAATTTGTTTGTTGAGGTGGTGAAGACATCTCATGCGACTTTAGCACAGAGGTCACCGACAGTGTACGACGTGATTCAAATCCCCTATATACTACGTCGTATTAATTCAAACACAAAACAGGGTATAGAGGGTGAATTTTTAGATGCACAGACTCCTCTGTGTGTTCCACCTTCAACCCTCGGAAAATAAAAAAAATTAAAACGACACGAACTCCCACTATACTTCAGCCTAAATACAACAACGTCTCAGCCTTAAAGTAGAACCTCTCGAAAACATTGTTAAAGGGAATATCATTTTTTAATATAAATTTACTTCAATAATTGTAAGTTTATTTATTTTTTTTTTCTATAATTTATTTTTGGGTGATTTAATTTGAGCTTTCATAATTTTATTTTCATTTTTTTAAATTTGCAATTCTTTAAAAATTGACTTTTGTTTGAAAAAAAATTATTAAAATTTCAGAAAATTTCATTGCATTGAAAACAGTCGTTTTATTTTTTATTATAAAATAACTTCAGTGCAGTTNTTTTTTTTTTTTTGTTTAGTTGTCATTCCAGTATATGACATGTGTCAAAAACATTATGTCCTTACTTGTCTTGTCATAAAAATGACGCAAAATATTTGAATTTTCAATGCATGTGGACGTGAATCGTAAGATATTTTTTCAAATAATAAAGGTCGTAGATTTTCTCATTGTGCCGTGTGGTACACTGCCTGAAAAGAGCATATGTTGTTTTTTTTTGCCTCCATAATGCTTTCTTCTTCTTTTTATTTATTTTTTTATATTTTTCAGTAGTTTCATCATCCTTGTATTTTTTATCTCGCATCATGAGTTAAGTTCCCAACTACCATACTCCCTTATGTCTTGCATCTTTTTCAACCCCTCCTGCTGCTCTTTACATTTCACAACAGGGTAGGTTATAATTTCAAAAAAGATAAACAGCTCTAGATTTTCTTTTTACTCTTTTTTATCGTATTTTTTTTTTTTTTTTCCCCTTTTGTAATNTTTTTTTTTTTTTTTTCTCCTTTTGTAATGTCTCTTTTAAACGAAATAATTCAAGTGTATATACATGACCAGTGATAGTAATAAAAATTTCTTGAGACATTTTATATTTTTTCCAGAGTTTGTTTAAAATTTTGAATGAAAAAATATATATATAAATTAAGTAAATAAAATCTAATCGCAATTAAAAATAAATATACAAGTTATTAATTTGTTCATGCAGTTTTTTTTAATTTAATTCTTTTTTTTTCTTTCTGATAGTAGTTGATAATTTTTTTTTCTCAACCAATTACTCAATTAATCCAATAAATTTACGCTTTTTTCATATTTGTATAGTGATTCTATAGTTCACTTTTTAACCAGACCTCATCGACTTATGTCCAAATGCTATATTTCATTTTGAAAAATCGTCAAAACAATTGATGACCAGACTGACCGCTTGAAATTACATAAAAAAAAAAAAGATACAAGATATATAAACCAAAGAAATGAGTGAAAAAAAGGAATGTAAAAATGCAGGGAGATAATATTTGATTTTGAGCTTATCATTAGTTTGTCAATTGTCTGGGTATGATAACTACTACATGAACTTCAACTCCATTTGTATATTTCAATCTCTAATTAGCCTTTACATTCCCACGACTTAATCACCATCAATATGCAAAAGATAAAAAAAGTATGAGTGTAAAATACTTTGTGTTAAACTTTTTACACTCTGAGATGTTAATTTACCACTTTTTAGTTTTTTTAAACTGAGAATTGAGGACAAAACTACAATTTTAATGTAAAAATATATTTTTTTCATTTCATGTTTTTCATATTTTCTTTTTAATAAAATTATCCAGTGAATGGAAACTAATTTCAAATGACCTATTATGATTATAGTGGAGTAGATATGTTTTTTTTTTTTCAAATGACAACGGTAACAACCCCTAACGGTCTATTATTTCACCCTGTGTGCAGCGATCTTCTGTATCTACTGTAGATACAGGGTAGCTAACCGACCCCTAAAATAATATCTATACATTTACATATATATATTTTTATATTTACAATGTGTTTTCACCCTTTAAGTTGCTACCGAGTGATGGTAACAGTACCGGACGCTGGAACCCTTATGTAATTTATAAAAACAAATTCGTTATACAAGTGATGATTCAATTGAAACAAATCAAATCAACCCTTATTCAATCTCCAGCAACCCTTATTTTATGAAACACTTTCTCGCTAGTAATTTAAAAAATAAGCCGAATAATTAACCTCAATTATTAAACATAAAAAGAATTTATTCTACATAGTCATTAACGATATAAATATAATAATTATTAATTATAAATTAATGAGATAAAAATTGAAAAAGAAAAAAAATATATATATTTAAAGTTGATGATAGTATTTCAAAATGGTTAATTTTTATAACATAAAAATCTTTATTAAATCTCGAGAGTATACTTAAACATCAATACAAGTTCAAAGATACAAGGATGAATTATCATCATCTTCATATACGCACCTATGACATTAATATATTATTAAAATTTCTCGTGAACTGTGACAAAAGTTTTATGCAATAATGTAACAACAATAAAATAAAAAGTTCCATCGCAATGTTCAAATTCCATTTAATGTCTTAAATTAAATATCGTTTAATAAAATAAAAATAAATTTTTAAATTGTATATAAAATAATAAAAATACACTCATTAAAAAATTTTAATTATTAAATTATTAATTTCAAAATTGTCAATTTTTAAGCATAAAAAAAATGTCGAAAGTTGTTATTAATATAAAAAAAATGATTATATGATGAACCTCGTATAAAATATTACCCTTGCATTGTTGACACTTTGTATATATAAATAAAAAAAAAATATAGATATGTTTTATTGCTTAATAAGAAATGCATATAACCAATATAATCGATGAACCGTATACACCACTCGTAATAATATGCAAAATAAGGTTATAAGTTACCTATCAATCAAAGTTTTAGCATTGAACTCAAGTCTAACGTGTTTTGCACTTAATACCTGTTTTATTGGTATCTCTTTCCTAACGCATAACAAGTCGTATACATAAGTAACCTAACGCACTCTGTACACCAGCGTAATGACACTATTTTACTATATATTTTTCCAATTAATCATTGACGTAAGATGTTTTTTTTTATTTTATTTTTTTTGCCATATGAATATTAATTTGTTATACATCTATTTTATATATATTTATATGTAAGAATTATCACGTGATAAATAAATACATTGATAGATCAAATGAATTATGAAAATTTCATGTAAATTTGTGGAATTAATATTTACTTGTATATATATCAAGTTTATTCAAATAGATAACAAATTTCACCCTCTTATAATGTGAGTATAAAATTGGGGAAAAGGGTGAGAGCAAGTAATCATGTATTTTCTCTAGTTCATGGAAATTGCAAGAGGAAAATCCCCTACATCTTTTCCTGTCCAGCTCCTGTCTTCGTAAAAGTCATGCCCTGTTCCGGTTTCCGGAATACATTTTTTTTCTCTCGCGACAAGATTTACGGATAGTTTTGTTTCTTTTTCTACATTTCTGTTATCTAGGGGTTATTTACTGTCTGATATAGTGACACCATGACTACGAAGAGTATACTGCAGTCAAAATTTGTAATCACATCATAGTGACTACAAATAAAAAAAAATAAATAGTAAATATACACTTGACTGAATACAGTAAAGAGTATTTGTTAATAATTTACTCATTTATTTTATCATAATGTCTATTGGAAATAGAAAATAAATATTAATATATTTTAGCAAAGCGTTTCATTATAGTTTTTTGTTTTTTCAAATTTAGTTTTGGACAATTGACTATATATGTACGATTGACTGTACGGATAAATACCTATTCAACTACATAAAATGACTGAACGAATAATTGCAGTCAAATAATTTCAATGACTGTGATGATTACTTGTGAGTTTACCAGTGAATAAATCCTGACTATACAATTTGACTATGAAAAATATGACAGCATTAAATTATAGTTGTACACTAGTGACAAGCTCCTTGTCTGTTATTTTTGAATATATATAATACATACAATATATATTTATAAAAATGTGATAAGAATTTAGTTGACAAAAATATGCGTGTGTGTGTGTATATATATGTATCGATGGAATTTCGTGATTCTTATACAAATGTAAATGTTTATAACAAGTCTATATGATAATAGAAAATAATAAGATAAGTAAAAAAAAAATCGTTGTTATTCGAAGGTTTGTAAAAATTATAAATATTTGATGGTTTTTTATATAAAGTCGGCATGCCATGATCACACAGAAAAGTTTTAAACGAATGAGTGAGTCAAACATTTAAAAATGGTAGGGGTATCAGAAAATAATCCTTTAGTTGTGAAGCCGACGCTCAAAATTCCGTCGGCGGTATCTTTTGTGCAAGAAACTGATCGTTTTCATTGCCTCTTTCTCTTCTTGCTTCCATTTAACCCTATATCGTACAACCGACAAACTTGGATTTTGTGTGTATATGACTATGCGTGTATATATCGAAAACGAAGAGAAGCTACAACTGATCAAGTACGGTTTTAAAATTGATAAAACAAAAGGGGAATAAGGACACACTAAAATACAGTAGCCGGCGCTTCCTCTTTTTGTACCACACGCAGTTCGATGATGTCTATAGAAACAGAATATTGTGAAGGTATAAAAATCACCCTCTTTTCTCTTCATTCCCATTGCCTCTCTTCAAATCTTCTGCACCATCATGAGTTTCTCAATCTACCTTTCGTCTTCTCGTCAACATCCCTCAACTTCTTTCTAACTTTATTTCTTCTTTTTTCTTTTTTTTTTTTATTAGTATTATATTTTTTTTTCATTTTTTATTATTTTTATTTTTATTTTATTCGTCATTCGCCAACATACAAAGTATCAAAATTCAAGCACACATCAATCTTACGTCAAACACAAACGGGAATTACTAGTAGTCCATCGCGTAGTATAAATACCAATTCAAGAATTTCAACTTATTATTTATTTATTTTATTTTTTATTATATATATTTATAACCACATACGAAATTGCCATTATCATGAATTTTTATATCATAAACAACGACAAAAATTCAGTAGCATTTTTATTTTTAAAATTCAATATAAAAATTTAAGTCATCTTTTGTAAATCGTTCTTACAATTCTCTTGTTTTGTAAATTTTATAAAAATGCACTTGCATGTCAACTTTAACTTTATGAAAATAAATAGAAAAATGCATCTTTATAAATTTTTATCATAAATATTTTGGCAAAGTATAATATACAAATTGTTCGGGTCTGTTAAACTCGACCGTGTAAAAGTAGACAAAAGTCCTATTATAAAAAAAACAATTGTCATCGATAATTGTGAGAGAGAGATAGATAGAATATGTATAAGTGTGGTACATTATCTTTTCTTCAAAAAAGATAAAAAGAGGCATCCCTCTTTTGAGGTGTTTAAGGCAGATATTTCCTGGCGTAGACCAAGTGGGTAGTTCACCTGGTCTATACTAGGTTATATTTGCCCCAAACACCAGAAGACATTTGTTTTAAGATTATACGATGAGTTGAGACCACTCACGATGTAGTGGTTTATATGGGTTTGAACTCGAGACCACAAGCACTGTAGGCAGGGCTCTTGTCAACTTAACCATCAGCTCACTCGATGGACCAAAAAAAATAATTATACTTTATTTTTTATTGATTTGAAAAAAAATTCAACTTAAATTTAAATTATTCATTATGTCACTGCATTTAAAACAACAATGTAATAGAAAGTATACTTTTAAGGACTATACTATAGCATTCAAATTTTTTTACCATGACTGGTAGTAAAATTTGTATTAAAATATGAATAATATTAACTAATTTCACTGATAAGTTTTCCCGAAAAGTTAATGGTTCTACCACAATTACTGTTCGAGCATAAATAAAAATTTTTAAATAGAAAAATTAATCTCCAGTTTCAGCAAATATTTCGAAAAATAAAGATATATTTTTTCCTTTATTTTTCTGACAACTATATATATATATATGTAATCCATAATGCGTTCTTGCTAATGATGATGACACTCTTGTTTCCTAAGAAAAAAAAAAAAAGCACAGGTCATTTTTCAAAACGACCAAGTTGTGTATAGGTTGGGAAAAAATAAGAAAAAATAAAATGAAAAGAATAAAAATAAGTTACTTTACTTATATACTTATATATACTTCTATATATATATGCAAAAGCTAATGTACATAATGGCTCCTGAACCATTAGACCAGGAAGGCCAGAACGAACAAAGATAGATAAATTAGATGATCACAGCATATATCTTGAATTCGAACATCCACCCCATCACATTCATCTGTGATCTTAATCACTGAAAATATGATTATGATCAAGCAATTTCATTCTCATCATCAACGTAGATTATATACAGACTTTTGCATGCACCCATTATTATTATTGTGAATGAATAAATGTCAAAAATCAATATTTTTTTAATGTCAAAATAAAAATACAATTTTAAATGCTAAAATTTAACGAAAAAAAAATATTAAAATTCTTAAATCAGTAGTATAAGTGTTAATTTTCTATTAGAATTTAAACAAGTTTAATATATTTTTTTTAATTTTAACATTCATTCTTTGGCGAGAGAAATTAAATGTTAAATTAAATTTCAGCTTATGAAAGAAATACATTTAAAATTTATTAATAAAAAATTATTGCATTTGAGCTTTAAAATTATAATTTTTCGATGCATCCCTTTGTTGCTGACAACGATATCTTATATAGAGAAAAATTTGGATTGCTAAAGTAATCCTGAAGCGACGCCAACCCCTGCCACGACCGGAAGCTGACGAACATCTATCTTTTTATAAGGCAATGCTTTTTCTACAAACAGTGAGTCTCTGCACTTCCGTCATACATATATATATATAACCAAAAATATTTTACTTTTATAATGAAAAAAAAGAAGCGTATAAAATATTTTTTTTTTCACTCAATATTCGTTGATTTTGTATAATTATTTTATTTTTTTTTTCATCATCAAGTAATTCATCAAGGAGTATGTAAAATTTTTTTTTCGTGACATGTATAGTTTGCTAATTTTAAATGAGGAGAAATGAATTTAAATAATTGACAATGTTTATATAAAGAAAGAGGCTTCCTGATGGGAAAAAGGCAAGGGATTTACGGAATAGCCACATGTCATTTAGAATCAAATTAAGTTTGTACGTATGGTGAATAATTAATTAGCGATGTCAGAGAGCAGGCACTTACTTAGAAACCAGAGAACAATTGGTATACGCGAGTAGTTTACAGGGAGTCTAGTTTTCGGGCCGGGGTTAACATCACTTCTCCAATGGGTCAACCCCTGGAGTTCATAAATTAACGAAACATATATATACATATATAGGCACGTGATGTCGAAGACGGCTCTATTCAAAGTCATTTAAAAATTATTAATTTAATTCTTCACAATTTTTTAATAAAATTTTAATTTATAAATTAATATGATTTTTTAAATTTATTCTCTTGGAAAATAATGTTGACTGTTCACACAAATCAAACTGTTGATTGCCCTCGAAAAAAAATGTCAGGCTTTATGAAAAAAAAAAAATTTATGAATAATTTCCAAGCTTGAACAATAATTTTTATGAAACTATAAATTTTTTGGATAAAATTGTCAGTTAAATTAATAAATACTATAAATAATTGACGACAAATTTTACTATCAGCCATGGTAAAAAATTCCAAATGGTACAATATGGTTTTTAAGACTCTATTTTTATTCTACTTAAAATTAACAGACCACGTACAATTTATATTGAACTTGAATTTCCATGGCAAGGAAGAGAAGAGTCTTTCCATAAGTATGAAAAGAAGAGACGATGTAATAAAAAAAAAAGTTGTCTGAACAAATTAAAAGACGAAAAAAAAAAAAAAAAGAAGAAAATCAAGACCTGTTTGTAAATTAAAGAGACTATTGTTATGTATTTTTGGCAGGTGAGTAATTCGTTTTGCTATTTCATCGATAGATATTTTAAATCCACATCGTACAGACTTGTCAGAAAATAAATTTCTATATAGAAACTGTTGGTAGAAATTGACTTCATGTTATTTATTAAAATTCTTTGTAAAAAAAACTCAACAACATTGTGCATCGTAATTTTCAAAGAAATACAACTTCATATACGCAACCATCAGAGGTTGATCATTAAAAATTTTATAGGCAATTTATACTGTTCAAGTAAACGAATATAACGATTAAATATTCTCATTTACGATCAATGGAATAAATTAAAATAAGAAATTTGAAAGTATTTTAACACATTTTTTCAATGAATAACGACAGATTGTTACATATACTATATAAAATAAAATATAGAAATAATTTTTCAAAGGTTAAAAAATATAAAAAAACAAGATAAATTATACGCATGTCTAGTGTCACGGACAAAAACAATCAGTAGTTTAACTACTGTACATATAGTTTCAAGGTTTTTTTCATTTGGTCATCATGGCTTCCACTATACTCAATTTTACAACTTGCAAATATGATCTCAATCATTAGTCAGGCATCATCTACCACCACCCATTTTACATTTAGCTACCTGCTGCAATCTGATTATCTCTGGCATGACGATGAAATTATTTATGTCTTACAGTCTAGTCCTTGGACTTTAGATTCATCTCAGCATCAAAATACCCGCCCAGTGTATGCACGCAATCTTTCGTACCATATATACTCTCCACGTCGTCCCAATGACATTCGTCTTTCTACCCTCATATTGCTCTGCATGGCAACATAATTAAACCACATCAAAATACACCAAATTCATTATAAATATAATTTTTTGATTATATTTTTTTTTAAATCAACATAATATATTATCTATAAAAATTCACTGTTATTATTTTTCAAGACAAATTGCGTCTTGGTTTGAGATAAATTATGTACTCCGTTATATTTTAAAATTCAAAATTATTCACAGTCTACTCTATCGACTGAAGAAATTGATGATGATTAATTATCGACTGGCAGTTCAGTGCTTGGTATAAATATTTGTTCAAATCATATCTAACTAGCTGATCAATAAATTTTAAATTTGTAACTATTTGTTAAGTTAGGTCCAGGTCACTGTATAAATTTTTACATTAAATCAAATTGAACATAATTATTTTTAACGATCAACGAAAACTATTCATGTAATTTTGACGTTACCACAATTTTATGTTTATTTTTTTTTTCTTTTTCAATGTAATTTTATGTAATAATATTATCCACTGATATATATATTTTTCATTGATGCACGCACGGTAGGAATGTGATTATTGCAAATAACGGAAGTCACACTGAATTATGATGATGCGATTCAGAAGAATAAGAACTGGACCTGTGGTTTTTCAGATGAAATTTATATTATTTTTTATAATACTACTGTGTATAGATGCTAAGTAAAGAAATAACTTTAGTATATCCAATTATTTTGTATCGATAAAAATGAGTGGAAAATGACTCTTGAGGTTTGTGATTTGATTATTGATAAAGACAGAGCGAGAGAAAAAAGAGAAGATGAATAAACAAAAAAGAAAAAATATACTGAAAAAAAAAAAAAAGTACTTACGCAACGGGTATAATGAGGTTCTCGCCACCACTATTAGGATGCATGAATGAAGGTAGAAATGTTAAATAAAAAAATAAAATAAAAACAAAGAGAGAGAGAGAGATGGAAAAAAGAATGAATTGAAGATGCAAGTGATGAGTTCATATAATACAAAAAAAAAGAGATAGAAAAGCAAACTGGCTCCCTGCAGGATATTGGAAATACTTGGATGCTGTTGAACATAAGCTATTTAAAGTCGGCAGTATTATAATCGAGTCTCGGACAACCAATAAAATAAAACTGCCTGACGGTAAAAGGAGCAACCTCGGTTGAGTACTGCTTTAAATATATATATATATTTTATTTCACTTCAAGTGAAGGAGATGATGATGATATTGATGGTGAGGGTTAGAATATACATGGATGTATATAGACGACATTCATCTACTTGAAGAGGTTCCGGTAGGAAGTACTCATTGGAAAATTTGGTGGGACAATATCAATAATTTTTCTCAGTATGTGAGAAAGGATAAATAAAGATGCATTTAAAAGTTGCTAAGATAATATCAAACTAGCAAAAAATATATATATATGTATAGAGATAAAAACTAGTTGCATTGTTGATTTATAAAGAGAATTTTATTTGATTTTTTTTTTAACTGAACTGATTGCAATTAGAAAATCAATCTAAAATATTGTAGCTGTATATCATGGCTTTACTTATTATGTAGAAGCTTCTTTTATTCCTCATCATTTTACACAAATTTCAGGTGTTTACTAATAATATTAGGTAATAGGAAATCAATTTTTATAAATATCCCACAAAATAAAATTAAAAATTCTTCAAATAAAATACGTTCAAATTCATTAAATGGCAGTTACTTTTTTCTTCTTTCTTTTATTAACAAATAAAAAAAATAAAAAATCCTTATAATGAAAAAAGCTCTAGTCTATGGATATTATATTCTCTTTTAACATAAATTTTAAGCAATCGCAAGTACTTTTCA
Source organism: Aphidius ervi (assembly GCA_015776835.1). NCBI lineage: Eukaryota > Metazoa > Arthropoda > Insecta > Hymenoptera > Braconidae > Aphidius > Aphidius ervi. The sequence continues at coordinate 752,189 of MKYW01000028.1, read as the reverse complement.
TTTTTATTTCAAGGTTTTTCGTGGTTAGGCTAACGAAAAAAAAAAACATATGATTCTATTTAAAAAATGACATCCATAATTTGGATGCTGACCAAAAAAAAAAAAAATAATACTCCCTCTTTTGAACCCTAAAATTTAGAGTATTTAAAAAGTCTATTATTTATATTTCGTAGATAATTCAAATGTAAAATTAAAATGAATAGAAATATTGAGTAATTTAATGAAAAAAAAAGATGATATCATTATGTGAACTATTTATAATTTTAAAATATCATTTAAAATTAAAAATTTCATTGAGTTTTTAGGCAGAAAAAAAATAATATAATGTGTGGAATAAAATAATTGCCTGTATATATAGAGTGGGCCAGTCGCCGTCGTGTCTGGTAACTTTTTTTTTGTGTCATTTTTCGACGTCATCGGCAGATCCACCCCAAACTTTCATAGCATGTCTATCTTGCTAGTTTCCGTTTTGCTCTTTCCACTTTTTCCACTACCTACTTTTGCCTTGACAATGTCTACTCGTTGAGTTGTCTTGTGGCAGCCTCAGTTTGCCTCTCCTCAACCCTCAGCTTGATAGCCACGATATCTCTCTATCCATGAACAAAAAAAATAAAAAAAGTTGCACCATCTAGCAACTGACACTTACTTGATTAATACAATCCTTAATGTCTGGCTGTATTCTTTGGCATCTCACTTGTGTATATAGTGATGATTTCTTATTTTTATTTATTATTTTTTTAACTAAAAAAAAGGGAGGATTAAAGGATTAATAAATGATGTTTTGTGCTTGTCTTCATACACACACTTACATGAAATATGATTCGTTCAATTGAGATAATAGCTAGAGTCCCAAAATAATTTTAATAAAATTCTACTTTTACAAAATTATATACTATTCTGTTAAAACAATGAAGAACAATTTATTCAAACTGATGAATTATAAAAATTATTTAATTTATAAATTTAGTTCTATGTAATCATTTTATTATAAAAAAAAAAAAAAAACAAACTAGCAAATATATATAAAATAAATTCGCAAATGTTATTTGAAAAAAAAAAAAAAAAGAATTAAACTTAAATATAAACTTATATAGGTTTGGTTGCTTGCGTCGTGTCGGGTAAGTCAAAGGGTCCAATATGTTCTGGGTGCACTACCACATTATGGGACAAGACAAAAGTGGGGAGATCCACAGCATTAGTATAGCACGCTGGAATAATTGGGTACAGTCTGGCGGTATATATACGGCTACCGTAAACCGTACGGTAGCGTCGGCATCCTTTTATGAAATTCAACTATCTCACTCTTTCTTACTTCGCGTTTATTCTATTCCTTCTGGTGTACAGCAACATCGCGGCAAAATGAGACGAAAAAGATGAACAAGATTTTTAAAAAAAGAG
>MKYW01000028.1:728648-750624 GCA_015776835.1 Aphidius ervi | reverse complement strand
AAAAAAAAAAAAAAACGAAATAAAAATGAATAAATAAATAAATAAATAAAAATAGGAAGTATAGGTATAGAATAAAGAAGGCGTATTGTGATGAAATGTAGAATTGTCGATCCGGCTTCTTGATACGAGTTTGTTGCCATTTTGAGTGATCCGCATTATATATTTGATTATTCTATAGCTATATGCACTTTGTAAGGTAAGTAGTTATTGACCAGTAGCTTGTCAAAGGATTCAAATGGCTAGATCGATTTACAGTGATCTCTGAAGCAATAACGCTGAATTCAAATTTTGACATCTAGAATGGCTAAAGCTTCCTTTCTTACTTTGGATCCGGTATTCTTGATCCGATCTGGATCCCTACCTGTGTTACATTCGTATCCGAATCAGACCTTATAACAGGTAAGTCGGACCCAAATCGGACTGAAATTACCACTCGGATTATGAGAAGTATGATCCAGTAAATGAAGAAGCTAAAAACTTGTTTCGTTTTATCATCAAAATAGCACCTTCGAAAGATGCAGGCTATGGATGACATCTGCCAAGATCACTGGGAAGTCTTTCGAACAGTAAGATATAGATCCAGACACATAAGTCATCATCGAATTTTTTCAGTGATCATAATTGATGACTCATTGACCCTGGTGGAAATCACTTGCCAGAATCTAGAGAATCTAAATTTTTTAGAAATAATTCAACTTGGCAAGTTTTGAAAGTTCATGTTCACCCACAAAAGTTCACATTTTGAAACAATCATCGTAATTGATTCAACGAGCGATAAAAAAACATTTATATTTGTATTTGGAAGTGGATAATGAATTATTTACTTCAAGGGTTATTTTCATCATCATTGCTTTAGTGCTTTTCAATATTTTGGAGTTAAAAATTAACTTTTTTCACAAGCGTGTCGTCCTTGAATTGTTTAAAAAGAATCAAGAAAACATGTTCAAAAAAATCATTTAATTGTTAGTGTGATTTTTTTTTAACTCGCAATATAATTTTTTATTCCTTCAATTTTTATTTTATTATTTATAAACAACATAAAGATTGAAGTGTGACTATGTTTGTATTTATTTATTGGTTTCCGAGAGAATAAGCAATAAGGTAGTTGTTTTTTTAATGACATTAAATTTTTATTTATTTATTTGTTTTTTTGTTCATTTTATTTATTCATTCATTAATCTGTTTCTGAAGGAACAAGTAATTATATATACTGTATATAGTTTTATATAATTCTTAAGGGACATATAAAAAATTGTCTGACATGGAAATTGATAAATGCAAAAATAATTTCTTTCTTTATATTTTCAAGTAATTATTATTGACAAAAATAAAAATATTAATCAATTCATCATAGGAAAAATTATCTGATTCTCTGATATTTCCGACTCGATAATTTTAAATTAAGTGTTAAAAATCTAAATGAAAAGTCTATGATTTTATTTCTTTGAACAATGAAACAAAAGAGAATCATAATAATGAATTATTGCACAAATGAAAATTCAAATAGATTGTTTATTATGATTTTATCAATGAAAAACAATTGCAGTTAAAATTTCAATGAACGTCCAATAATTCAGCATGATTGTTCACCTCATCAGCATCTACATTAATGATTTCAAAATCTGAACTTTGATCTATAAAAGCAACAATTATTATTTCTATTACTCATAATCATTTCATCATAAATATGTCATGGATTTTAAAAATTTGAACTTTCCTCGAAGAATCCATGACACATTTATGATGAAAGATTTGTTTCTGTTAAACGAGTAATATAAACAATAATTGTCGCTTTTATAGACCCAAGTTTTCAGTGAACTTTCATCACAATGTTCGCAACAGTTAGCGCAATAAAATGTTCGAAAAGTCAATAAACAACACAAGGCTATACTGATTCTATAGGCAGCATTGTAATGTAATAAACAAATAAACTTATCTGATTTAAACAGACTCAGATTAAATGAGAGGTATATATACTAATGCCAAGCGACGGCAAACCAATGAATCTTTTCAAGTGACATCTTCATCCATATAATAATATGCTTAGTTGGTGTATATTTATAAAAAACAATTGAGCATGAAACTCTGCAGAATCTCTAAAAAACTACTGTGCATTTCTTTTTAATTTTATTATTGTTTTGGTTAATATTATTATGTGAAAATCACTTACCTCGAGTACTCATTAAACAATATAATACCACTGTATATGAAAAAATCCAAGAAGGCGAAAATTGACTTATAACTTTGAGGAGTAAATTAACATGTAAATTTGTTTTGAAGTTTCGGGAATCTATAGAAGAACCTGCTCTATACATCGATGGTCAAATTTTTAACGATGATTATAACAGCTGAAATGTTTGAAGTCTTGAGTCTCAAAAAAAATAATATTTTCCCGTTAAGGAAATGAACTTTTTTATTGAAATCCGACTACGTAAAAAGTTGAAAAATTTATTCAGATTAAGTACAAAAATTACGGAAAATTATAGACTCCAATTTCCAACATCGAAGAGCATGATCTATGCATAGATAAATATACCTGCATATATATTTACAAACATGTATAGATGTTTATAAGTTGGTTCTTATCGAACTTTAAAATGTAATATACACTCTAATGAAATAAAAAGAAAGTATTATAGAAGCTAAATTACTGCTTATCTTTAATCAAAACAAGATTGGGTTTGTGAGGATGCAATTCAGATATAAATAAATGTTTGTAAATGTAAGTTTAAGAGTATATTATCTATAAAAGATTCGATGAAAAAGATTGCAGTGTTGGTACGGTTTAAGTTGACACTTTACAAGGTTTAATTAAAAGCTGATTACATGATTAATTATCTAATTAATTTATACATTTGTATTTTTATGTGTAGCTATATTGGTTTATATAAAATGGATAAATAATAAATATATCGTTGCAATATAAAGGTAAAACACCGTAAAAAATAGTACTATTTATTTCGAGAATATTTTTTTTATTTTTGATAACAAAGAGATGCAGTAAGTCAGGTAATTTTGCGGAGTCTATAGTTCGCTAATTCAAATTATAGCCCAGGTAGAAATCTAAAATCGGAATTCGACATTGTATATCCAATAGACATCGAAAAACGACATCCATCGGACATCGAAATGTATAACGCTAATAGATCAAATATTTTTCTATTTTTTTATTAATATATTTATGTTAAAACTTTTAATAATAAGTGAAAGTAGAAGGTAAGTGATCCCCAAACTTGTGTAAATAATTAAACATGCAGCAGAAAAGTCAATGGATAAGGTGAAGGGTCAGAGTTGGGATCTCATGACAAGATGAAGATTAAAATTTGAAGTGCTTGAAGTATAGCACAATCCATTTGTGGTAATCATACAAACTATAGTGTATACACATACTATGAGGATGACGGCATTTAGCAAGTTTTTTTAAATTCATTTTCAATTCAACTTCATGCACGTACCACACGTTGTACATTGCAGTATATATACACCTATTTCGATTACACGTTTCCATGAAATTGAAATTAAAACAATGTTATCCACTTAATTATAGTATAATAATGAGAAGAGTATATATATATGTATGTATAAACGTTATAAGGGGAAAAGTACGAGTATCCGGCTGTGGTTAAATTTGTTAGTGACAGGGTAAGTATATAATGTGAAGAGGGCATGCAGTGCACAACTTAAACGAACGCATGTACGCAAGAGAAGCCAGGTCTTGTAAAGATCACGATCGTTATCAGATAGAACTCAACACATCTCACATATACTTGTATGTATATATTATGCATATTCACTCGCGCTTGATGCCATTTAAAACCGACTATATATAATTCCCACAGATCGACAGATATATTATACAAACATCTATGAATTGTGTATATATGGAATTTTAGTTTCCGCGTGGACTATACAGACAACGTCCCTCTTTAAGTTATTCAACAAGAAAACATTTCCGCTTAATGATCTATACACTCCAGAGTCCAATGTATTTCTTAGCTGCAAAACAAACCAGGTGGATACGAAATATATATGTTGTATTCGCTATAAAGATATATACTTATTTTGTCTAATTAAAATTTAATAAATAAATAAAACGGATATATATATTTGTGATGTTATCGAGTGTACATATATTTTTTTGTAATTGGCCTGAACTTATGAATAATCTATTTATTTATTCTTCGAATTAAAATGTTTATCAAAAAAATAATGAAATCAATCTATTATACGATTCATCAAATGAAATAATTCATACAAATTTATGGTTAATTTTATATATTAGCAGAGACAGGACCACCCAATTTCTATTAAATATTCTTAACAAAGAAACTCTAAACAAGCTCTACTGCATAGTCTTAATATGGTAGCTGGATGTATATATGTAAAAAAAAAAAACTCTTGAATAAGTATCGATTTAAAATTAAATCCAATCGTAAACTCACATCCCGCCTTCTTCACATTTTCCCAAACGCCTCATCAAAAAATCAGACATGATTCTCATTCTTTTATTTTCTTTATATTCATTTTGCAATTCTTTACTGAACCCATATAATACCTGACGCGCACAACCAAGCTACCACTCAACCCTAAGTGGAGAACACGGTGCGCAATGCCACCTGACTGCTTTTTTTTTTTGTTTTTTTGTTTTTTTTTTTATCTTTGTTTTTTGTTTTTGCTCTGCATTGAGCATTATTGTTTTTGTCTGCGCGAAACACAACTACTTGATTCCACAATCTTGCAACTCAACGCCCCACTTCCGCGAAGCTTTCTCATACAACCAATTGTAATGGAGTCTGAGACCACGCCTATCCACCTACGCGCACCTGCAGACACGCCTTTTAATCCTTCGCTCTTTCGATTTCAACTTATCAAGACTGATGTGTGTGTGTGTGTGTGTTTTTTTTTTATTGCATTCGCCAATGCTTCAACTCTTTTTTTTTTTTTTTTTTTTTATTNNATCCCTGCTAGTAAGAGAATACCAGAATGCTAGATTTAATCCACACCCTTGTGGCCCTCCTTTATCTCCCTGTATTTGCTACATATACCATTGTCAACTTTTTAAATTGTATTTTATTTTTTTGTTTTTATACAACACTTTTTTTGTGAATCTTATATAAAATTTGCTGAAATAAGTTTAAATAATACCATGATGCATGAGCTTTTGCTTTGTGTTAATATATAAGCTTTGAAATTAGAGATTTTTTTACGAAGAAAAGTTGAAAATTATTTTATTTTATATATAAATTTTTAGGAAACATTTATGGTAGTAAATTTTTGGTAGTAGAAATACTAAAGTGTTAGTAAATGACGTCATTTGGGGGATGAATTTCTTTTAAACTCAGTAATTTTTTCAATTTTACATTCTTAATTTTTCTAATGGACATGAGTAAAAATTCAAAGAGAAATTCTTGATTTAACAATTTCTAAGTATATTTATATATAAAATACTGTAACAAACTGTAATGAAGTTATAAATTTAACATTCAAATTTAAAAATTTAACAATAAAAATAATGCAAAGATTTTTTATCTTTATATATACCAACACCTCAAAAACTAATTGAAAAATCGAAAAAAGTTGTTCGTTTTAATTTAAAGAGAGTTAAATTTGCAAAACAAAATGTTATTGAACTTTATAATTATTTTCAATAGAATGAGGTATAGGAAGGCTCAAAGTTGCATCAAAAAACTGCTTGGTTCTGTCCGTTTTGATTTGTAAATTCAAACAAAATTAATATTTTAAAAATCAACCCTTATAATTTATTGTTAATATAATAAAATTTTAAAGGAGAAATGGATTGTTGGTCTCCAACCAATTTGAGTCAACTGATTTTGTTATAAATAATTCTTTTTGTTTTAATTTAAATTCCACTTCAATTGTGATTATTAATAACAATATAATCCTGTTCACTTCAATATTTTTTAAAAATAATTTTACAAATAAAAAGGAGCTTTTAAATTATATTCTCATAAACTGATATAGTTAATTGCAATTTAATAATTTTTGCTGAAGCGATAATAGCAGTTTTAATTGAAATTTTTTTTCCAATTGTTAGCTAAGACGTGACCTTGTCCAACCTTGACAAATACAAAAAAAAATCTAATTAAAAAATACAACTTGAATTGCACAATGTAATATAAATCCAAATAGAGTATATATAAAACGCATTTAAAAGATGAAAGTACATAAAAAATTAGAAAAAGTATATACGAACAAAAATAGAAAAAAATTCAAAGTCTATGTACAAAGAACATACCTATAGCTTGAAATAATATAAATCATATGAGTCATTCAAGTCTGGGATAAGCCATTTATGGAAAGCACTGGTAAAGCTGGTTAGAACGTGTTGAAAAATATACAGCCACATTCAACTTGACATTGAGTAACATTAATAAACATTTTATTTCAAAAACATGATTCAATTTTAATTAAATTACATTTAACTGATGATTGTTGTTTTAAATTTAAATAAATATTTCAAAGAATTGATGCTTTTATTCTCGATTCAATTGAGACAATTTAAATGTATTATATTCAGCAAAATATTGTCATTATTGTCGACATAAAAAATTGAATTATAAACTTATCAAAATAATATTTCTTTTGAATAAATAATTATAACAATACAACAATGATCCCCGAGTGGAANTAAAATTAATGAGAATGTTATTTACTGTGTAGATAAAAATTTATTCTCCAGTCGTTTATGGAAAATGACATAAGGAAAACAGAAAAGATTGATACAATAACTCGAGATAATGTGTATATATAAAAAAAAAAAAAATAAAAAAATACGAGGGTGGAGTGTGTGAATATCATGTTGACAGGGTTCAATGACATCTATGTACATAAATATATATATTTAATTACCTTTATTTCCCACCTCTATTTTACTAACGATTCAATAAAACTGCATTTATCTAAATAAGCATATATTGCAAGTCAAAAGAGTCATAATTTATTTACCAACAACAGCTTAGCAAAATCACATACATATATATAAAAGATAATATCATAAAGAGCAGTGATATGTATAAATGAGACTTGAAATGAACATTAACACAACACATAAATACACCAAATAATATTAGTAATGATAAAACATGATAAGAACACTGAGAAAATAATTTTTCACGAAAAAAAATTAATTATATCAAGAAATTTGCTTAAATTAATTTTTTTTAATTTTAATAATGATAAATTTCATACAAATAAATTTTTTTATTTCTAATTTTTACATAAAAAGTATTAATTTGAAATAAATTTATTGACAAAGAAAAAAATTTTATAAACAAAAAAATATAAAATAGTTTTCAATGCAATTAGTGTTATAAAATTTTCATATTTTTCTTGAACAAAAGAAAATTTCTTTCACATCGTGGAAATATTTATTTGCTAAAATTAAATACCTTGAAAATAACTGCAAATTTAGAAAATTTTGAAAGCTATATTGATCCAATAAAATGTTTATTTTACCAGAAAATGAAAAAGATCTTAAAAGAGATAAAATTAAAAAATTTTAATTGAAGAAAAGAAAAGGGGGTGTTATAATCAAAAGTGGTTGGTTTCAAGTGACGATTAAGAAAGCTATTGTTTTCTGACCTTTCTATTTATCATCATTATATAAATATTTAAAACTTAATTTGTAAAAAAAAAAACAATTTATATATATTTAAATTTTTGATTTTATAAAAAAAGATGTACACACTTTGCAGCGTACAAACGGTGATAATGCTTATGCAGTCTTTTTATGCAAAAGTTAATGGACGATGCAGCAGTATAAATATATATTTATGGTTGTCAAGTGGAAAAGTGGCGAGACGAGACAAGACGAAGGGGAAACTACTGTATGCTCATTATATTATTAGCAATATATAATAGACAAGAACTATCAGAATTGAATTTACACTAACTATATATAGTTTTTTTTTTTTATGTCATTACTATATGAAGCTATTTGCTGCTTGATTTATTGAAATCATGATGAAAAAGTGCAGTTGAAACGTAATCAATTTCATAGTGAAGTTTGACTGAAGATGTTTGTGATGGCATCTGACTTTATGTGGCTATACAAATAAAAAAAATTTGTGAATACATGAATACACTTGACTACCTTTGACTGATGTAAATAATTGACTCATTTATTTCATCATGATGATTATTTGAAGACTAATGAATATTAATATTTCAGCAAAGCTTTTTTATTTATTTTTAGTTGATTGACTGCATATTTAACTATCGATAAAATGACTACAAATAATTTCAATGATAACATTAATTACATCATGACTACGAAATAAATGACACCATGATTATGCTATATAGTAACTTAGTAAGTGAATAGTCCCTCAGTTATCATTGTATATATACATTATTGAACATGTGTGGTGAACTATTAGATCAGTAACTTGTCAACACATGTTTAAGTGTTAATTTTTTCTGTGAAGACTCGTTATTATATAATTCAATTGTTAGTATTCATGCATTTAGCAAAAATTAATACTTATTTTGATTAAACTCACCTTGCTCTGGACGTAATCAAGGGCCAGCATGCAGTCGGAGTATCCGCTCTCAGTCTTAATTGTTGTTGCACCTTGTCCAGGTGCTGTAGAACAGAATCCAGAACCAACAACACCAACAGGACCACCAAGACTAGCAGCAGCAGCCGCCGCGACACTTTCTCTATACCATGGATACATTTTCCAATAATTGAGTTATTATTTATTATTATTTAATAGTCACTTTTCACTTTATATTTATTTTTTTTTTTTCGTTGGCAACTAATTCACAGTAACATCTTCATTTTATCAGCACTTTTTTTTTTTTTTTTATAAATAAAAAAATAATATTTCAACTAAACTCTCGTATAAATTTTTTTTTTATTGAAAATTCATAACAGTAAATTGCACGTCACTATAAAAAAAATTATACTAATATTACAACAACCCATTTGTTTTTTTTTTGTTAAAATAATATCACTTGAAGTTGCTCGAAAAAAATGTTTATATTTTATTAATATCATTAATAAGTAGGTGATAAAAAAAATTTTAAAATTCTTTTTTAACACTCAAGGTTAATTTACTATTTGATAATAATAATATTAATGTGTTTTCATTCATTAGTATTGATTCGAATTGAATTTTAAATTTTTTTGTTTATCACTTGATAATTCAGGTGCAACGAATGCATTTTCTATATTGTTTTTGTTCAGTCTTCAAACTCGTCACACATGAACACACTTTTTTTTCAACAATAAACATAAATATAAATAAATAAATATGACAAAAAAATATTATACACGTTTGGTTGTGTATAAAAATAATTATTAAATTCAATGACAATGTTAATTATTTTCAATGAATTTTTTTCAACACCTAATTCTGACTAGATTCTTCAAGCTTTAATTTAATTTTGAAACTGTCATATTAATAACAATACACAATTAAATAAAAACTGTCTAATAATTCATAAATATATTTTTAAATTTTTGAACACTTGTCTGTATGTTCACATGTTCATCGATATGACAATATACAATCACATTTTCATCACACACTATTGAGTCAATATTAAACCCCTCCCCCCAATTATTTTTTCCCTCCACGACACAAAATAAATTTTAAAAACGAGCAAATTTAATTAATTAATTTCGAAATACATATATATATTATTTATAATTAATATTATTAATAATTATTTTATTTATATTTTCTTTCAACCAGTAACCTTGACCACCGCAATTTGGCGGGAGCATTGAGCCGTCATTCAGCATCATACAGTAAAAAAAAAAAATAATAATAATAATAACAATAAAAAAGAGGAAAGAAAAATGGCGGGAAAAAAAACGTGAGTTTTTTTTTTTTTATTTGAATGATTAGATGATTAATAATTTTTTTTTTTAATTATTAAAAGTATTTTATTGTAAAAGTATTTATTGATTGTAGGAACTTGTCAGTGTCATTTCATATACAATAATAATTATTATGTTAAATTAAATATAATAATGATGAATATAAACAAATCCGGCACTAGCACCCGGAAATATTGTGAACCGTGGACCGCGAACGCGGTTACTACACTGACGCGGGATCCAATATTCGAACATAACTTCGTGTAGCTTCGTAAATTGTCGTATTAATTCGGTTCTTTAGATATATATATATATATTATTTATATAGCTTATACGATGCTTGAAAGCACTCGGGATTATACATGCTTATGATTGTTTGTATATTCGCACACAGAATAAAATTGCACACAAGTTAAAAGAGAGGGAGAAAATTCCGAGAATTGCAAAGTGGTGGAAAAAGATGGTTTGGGTTATAACCAAAATTAGAGGGTGGGAGTTTACGGGTGTTTCTTGGACAGTCAACACACCCTTGTACACTTAACTGCCCTATTCTCATGATGGGCTTTACTCCGGCTCAATATCTCTCGGCTGCTTCTGTATAACTATCATATAAAATCATTCAGTAGTATTTTTTTTTTTTTTTTTTATCTTACTTTCTACACCCTAATTTTATCATAACGTTTTATAGCTTCTATTTAATTTATATATATATTGAAACTAACAACCCTATAATTGTTTTTTAAAAATATTATCATTTTTTTTTTTCTTTTTAATTACATGTATTTATACTTTTTTTTAAGGTTAAATTTTATTGTCATTAAAACAACACTGTAATTTACTTTAATTTAATTTTTTTTTTAAATAAATATATACCTATGACTTGAATTACAATTTAAATATAATACATGTTTCAAATAGTTTTATTAAATTGACTATAAAGTTGTTAATAAATATTAAATTGGTTTTCTTGATGTGTTTTTAAATTTAAAATAATTGAAAAATTACTATTATCATCGTTATTGGTATACTATTAAATTAATTAATATTTTAAACTTTTTTTTTAGTTTATATGTATTTTTAGGAAGACTTTAGTGACATATATCTCTTCTATTAAATTTTTTGAATCTTTTAAATTTAAAATTGCAAATGTATGATCAATTTTTATCACTCAATCATTGATGTGATGTATATGTTGTATATTTTTTCTGCGTAAAAATTGATATAAACATTTTATGATGAATTACATTTTAGTTGTTGGGTTTGTGTTGTTATTTTTAAAGATCAATTTCTAAAATTTAACACATAAACAAGTCTCTAATGAAACTGACTTGTTGCAAAAAAAAATCAGTCAAACATGTTTATACATGTAAACGCAGGGTTTATAATTATCAGTTGGTGATTTTTGAATATTCCCACATCACGGTCATTGACATGTGCCATCCTGTATAAATACTGACTCTTCTGACAATTTTACTATTTAAATTTATATACAGAATGTCCAAGCTTAAAAAAAATAATCTATGTTGCTAACATAATTAACAAATTTTTGGGGTAATAAGTTTTACAAACCACCACTAAACGACAATTAAAAATAAATAAAATTAAAATTTAAAAAAGAGTACAAAAATTTTTTGCAGTAATTTGTAAGAGTTGTAGACATCAAAAGTCTTATACTCTCTTATTATATTCATAAAGAAAAAATTTAAAAAAAAAATATACCATTTTACACGGTAATTTTTATGAGAAAATTAGTCATTTTTACTTTAAATTACCGTATGAACATGATAATTTTTATTGATATTTTTTTAACCATGGAATGATAATGTCTAAATCCAGTAGATCTAAAAACAAGGGTTAAAAATTTTTTGTCACTTTTTTATTACAATGAAAAAGATATACTTAATGAGTTATTTTTTTTAGAAAGAAATTTTTCTTTTAAATATACAGTCATCATTATGATAATATTTTTTTCGTAATATAACACTCATTATCTGTCAAAATTAACTGCAGTAAATTCTCAATACCTCGCAAATATTCTTCATGTGTAAAACATTTGAAAAATTTATATTGTTGATGTACTTGAATTGTATTTTGAAAGTATATTTTTTTAGCATGACACTACTGCATTTTTCAATCAGCAAACAAACTGCTGGAAAAAAAATTAAAATTTAATTCAATACTAAGCTTTTTATGAAGATAATAAAAAATAAAGAAACATGTTTTGACACAAATTATGTGACAAACAAAATACAAATCTCCATGTATATTTCACATATAGTCAAACGTCTATTTCAAAATTAAAATTGTGTGTAAAATGTAGTTTTCAACTCACAGTTCAAAAAAGTTTAAGTGTTCAATTAATTCCTCAAAGTGTACAGTAAATTAAGCACAAAAAATTTTTACACCCACACTTTTTTCATTTTTTACAATAAATTTTCAACTGTGCAGTAAAGTGTGTATATTTTTTTCTTTGCTGATAAAGTTTAACGTATGATAAAGTTTTTATTTTTTGTCATTTTCATTAGACATATTCGTTGATTGTATATGATCACGTGAGCTCAAACAATATACAGTATATATTATATACAGATGCGTGATTAGTGGTAATGCGTTTTGTGCATAATTAATTAAAACATGCAGCAATGAGATAAATTATACTTTCACAAGGCAAGCAACCTGATAAATTTCACATTCAGTTAAAATGCTTGTCACATTTTAAAAATGTAAATTTTTAAATTATATTGCAACTGGAAAATTTTGTATTTTATATATATATTTTGATATAATTTTTTAAAATAAAAATATATATACATTAATTAAGGGGGGGTTTGTAAGGGCGTGTGTTTGTTTGGTGCCCTCCTTCGAATCCTGGCGTTTTTCTTGGCCCTGTGGTTGACCTATGGCGGGGGTGAATGCAACATCACCTGGCATGCGCAGTCATTGTGAGATCTGCGACGGAGGTCACTCGAGGTGTTATTGGTGGGTGTAGATTGCATTCGAGATTTTAACAAAATCAATAGTGTAAAACCGTTGCACCCTTAAATTTTACTATGTATATCTGATCTGCTCTCTTATGCATGTATAATTTTTTATCAATGTTTATAATTTTTTAATAATTTATTCGTTTATAAAAATCGTTGACGAAAATTTAAGTATTTGCAGATGCCACTGAAAATTCAAAATAAAATTTTTATCCATGATATACTTCAACCTTTTATTCATCAAAAGAAAACAAGTGACAAATAATATTTTCATTATAATTTATTAAGGGATAATTTTTTGAGCTTAATTTTATTTTAAGATTTAAAGCTTTTAATCGTCTTCAAGGTATAATTTTTCATATACAAAATATGCGAGAATAAAAATTTTCATGATTGGAAGAGATAAAAAAATTTTAAAAGCTTCATTACGTTGGAAGTAATTTTTTATTGTCAATAAATAATTTCTTGAGTGCATGTCACTGACCTTGAATTATTTTTTAAGCTGATATTTCACATTTCTATTTCAAATAAGAATATAAAAAATTACTTGATTGAAATAATTTAAAAGTTCAAAGAAGTAAAATATGTTTAAATTTGAAAATACAAGCTCTCAATTGAAGAATTTTTTTTTCCAGTCATAGAAACAATTGCAGGATGAAAATACTTAACGTCTGTATAGATTTATTTTTGCAAAACATGATAAATGAAATTTTTCGTCTCTGTTTTCTTCACTGATATATGTATTCTGTTTATTTTTTAAATTTAATTTTCCATTCTGTTATTTATTTTGATTATTTATATGACAATAATGATGATAATAATATAACAATGTTTTATTGGTGGCTGGCTATATTTCATGGAGTGTATTGAGAGTCGATCGATTTTCAATATATATTCCACAAGATTGGCAGGTACCAATAAAACATTATAGAGAAAAAGAGATTGAAAAGAGGAGAAAAGAGTGATCGTCATGTTTTTCATCACATCATCGAGGTTTGTATCGAGGGAATTTCAAATCTTTTTTTTTTTTTTCTTTTACAACAACAAACCATTTTTGAGAGAGATAGATTATAATTGCAACTTGAAGAATCAACAATGACACACAAGCATTCTCAATTTTTATATAAACAGCCCATTTGCAGTAAACAACATTCAAAAATGGCTGCTTCATCGTCTTGTTAAAAATTTATTTTGACAGTGAGATTTAATAGAAAGAGATATGATATTTTTTCATATACATATATATTGTTATCATCAAAATATAAAATTTTAAATTTCAACAAAATCTCATGAAAATAAGAGAAAGAAAAAAATAAATAAAATTATATAAAAATTGACAGTTTAAATAAATTTAGCAATTTGCTAAAAAGCTCTGAGTATTTTTGATAATTAGACATCGTAATATTAATTTATTGATTTTTAATGATAATATATATATATATTGACTGTATCAAGATTAATTTAAAATTCAGCAGTTAAACAAATAAAAAAAATAATGTAAAATGAAGTTTATGTCAAAGTATATACATATATACAAGTGAGGGCACAGAGGAGGCGTTTCCAGTGTGACCGGATTGGAGAGAGGATCCAGGCCACGGCCACCGCCCACTGCACGCGCGCCCGTTGTTGCAAATGATAATAAAGAAGAATTTTTCAAAAAGTAAAATTAACAAAAAAAAAAAAATATGATTCTCTAGAGAATTGCAAAGTAAAATGGAAAAGAGAACACAAAATAGGAATTTAATCATATCATGAGGATTTATCTTGGCAGATATATTTTACATGGACGCCATGATATTTTGTTTTAATACTTTTTTTATTATTATTCTTGACACATTGTCAACAATATAAAGCATAACACATATATATTGTTCACATTGTTTATATGTAATATATATAATGAACAAAGTGTATTAAGAATTTCAAAAAGGGCTAAATAAGCACAGTCATAATTGTAATTAATACTGGAGAGTAATAGTTTTAAACTAAATATATTTACACCAACAATTTGTGCAATGTAATCCTGTGCTCATCTCATTTTTGATGGGCAGGTACAACTTACAGAGATTTTTTACTTGTCATTAAGCCAAAAATATATATATATGTCCAGCTATTATCAGTTTATTTGCTATTTTTTTTTTTGTTTAAGTAGAAAATCCAGTACTAGTCAGACAAGCTCAAATATGTGATAATAATAATCCGAATGATGTGTCATGTTGCGTGTATTATATATGTTTTTTAAATGTTTATATGGCTCTACAAATACGTGGTGTGTTTTAAATATACACCAGTTGACTTTTAACATCTTTACAACTGCTTTGACTACATTGGCTATTTTAATAATATAACTCAAGTATTCTTTTTGATTTATTTTAAATTATTATTACTTTGATTTTAAAAGACTGAATGCAATTAATATTTATTTGTTAGATAAAAAAATTTAGCCTCATTGTATTAGAAGCAATTTTTATATTATAAAATTTAATTTTTGTCAATAGATAATTTTACAAGTTAATGTCCCAAAATTTCAAATAATTTTTAAAACTGATGTAAAAAAAAAAACATTATATATACATTATAAAAAAATAATTTTATATTTTAAATAACTTTAGGTAATTTTAAATAAAATATTTTTTCAATTTTAATATTTTTTTAATAACCGTAAGAAAAAATTTCTATACTTCACTCCATAAAAAAATGTAAAAAAAAAATTTTTTTATTCAATCTTAAAAATTTTTAAAAAGTTGAAAATAAATTGCTTACAAGTTATAAATAATTATATTATATTTACAACACCTATAGGAAAAATTTATTTCACTTTTTTATGATTAACAAAACACTCACCGAGAAATCCTGTTTTTATGAGCATTCCGTAAATGACCGTTCGAGATATTTCAAAGCTGCATATATACTCAATTTGCTATACATCGACATGTTGCCAAAAATAATAATTTATAATTTTTTTTCATACATATATATTCATGACAATTATTTTAAATTATTATATGATTTATTTTTTTGTTTTTGTTTAAAAGCAAAACAAATATGTTGTGATAATAATTCTTATCATCATAAACTCAACTCATTTTGAACATTAAAAAAAAAATTAATCTTGTAGCTTCAAAAAGGAGTAGTCAATTTGTATAATCTAGGGACAAGCAATTATCCCATTTAAATTGAGTCAAATAATTGGCCCGGTTATATTCACACTCGTAAATACAAATTTTTTACTTGTATTATTTTTATTATGTTATTTTTTAATTATTTCTTTTTTGGCCATCAGTCTAGTCAGTCCAGAATCTCCAGATAAATAATGCAAACTGTAAATGAGAAAGAAATATATATACATATATTTTTGAAGGCGGATATATTCATCTCTGATATTTGGCTACTGATTGCGTTACAAGGTTTAAAGCTTTAACCCTTTTCTTGTTTTTTTTTTTCTTTGTTTTTTTTTTTTAAAAAACTTTTTTATGTCAGTCTTAAAAAAAAAGGATGCAGACATTCAAATGAACTTTGTTGGTTTCATTTTCCTTTTACCCTGCAAGTTTAAACTGGCAGATTTAATCTGATAATTTTCCCCTTCAACAGACATTTGATAACACACTCTTTATACCGATTTACAAATTCAGCAGATCACTAATCCCTGAGTTTAGTTGCGCCTTTTCTGTTGATAATTACATTCTCATATCCACATGTTTTACTAAAATATAATTGCTTTTATATTATATAATTTACATTTTTACAAAAATTATAAAAGATGATAGATCTTCCGGGTTTCAGTATGAATTTTACGACGAGAAAGTGTATTTGGACAACTCCTTGAATTACTGATAATAAAAATGCAGCCATTTCTTATACTCGATTTCACACTTTATGTGACTTAAAAAAAATTATAAACACATGAATACATTTAACAACAATATCAATGAATACATTGAGGGTTATTTATTAATTATTAAGCCATTTATTTTATCACATATTGAAAGAACAATGAATATTAATATTTTATCAGACTGTTTCTTTATTTATTTTTTAACAATAACTATTGACTGCGATTGACTGGATGAATCAACCTATAGGTCTATTCAACTACAAATAATTGTAACCAAATAATTTCACTGACTACGACATATACTCGTTAATATATGCCAGTAAATTCTTGACTACGAAAAAATGACACCATACGTATAACTATGCTAGTAAAGAGCCTCTTGACTCTCTGTGTGTGTATTTATACGAAAGAAACATCATTCAGAATATTCTTTTAAAAAATATATATATATACGTATATATATAGAAAAAAAAATGGAATTTAATCAGAAGAATTTTTAGATTCCTATTCAAAAGTCCTGAGAAAATGCAGCACGAGCCCAAGGATTCCGCCAAAGGATAAGTTCCAAGAAGTCAGTAGGCAGTCTCTATCCAGTAGCATCCAGTAGTAACGATAAAATAAAACCTCGCNTTGGTGGGTTTCTAATGAAATATCGTTAAACAATCTGACGAGGTTGTTTTCACAGATACTTATGTATATAATAATATTAATAACAGTAATAACAAATAATACTAATTATTATTATTATTATCACAAGTCATGTGACTCAATTGTATTATTTTTATAAAAATAAAATATATACTTAATGATAAAAATTATAAATTAGTTATAATGATGAGAAAATTTTAAGTAGAACAAATTTCAGTAAAAAAATTATTTTATAAATCAACAATTGTCGGATAGTGTCAATTACTAATTAATGTCTTTTAATGCAATTATAACAATTGACATATATATTAAGTAATGATTATTGCTCATGAAAATTTATCTCACGAGTATAATGATTCAAAATAAAAATTTCATTGTCATGTTTTTTTTATTTTAAAAATAACTAACGATGAATTATTATTTATTATTATTTTTTTTATAAGTCGAATAATTGTTGTTATAAATTATCAATATTAACAATTAAAAATCTAATTAATTTACAAAAAATAACTGGATAAATTTAAATGTAAAAAAAAATGAAAAATTATTTAAAAAGACGAAATAACTTTTTTAATATAACTTCATTATTTTAGATAAAAAAAATAATAATAAATAAAGACATGAATGATTAGCAATCTAAAATTTTGTTAAATAAATTAACGTTCTAAAAAAATTATCAATAAGTCCAATTATTTTATAAACAGCTTAGATAAAAGTTTTAGATACGGAGTCGCGATGACGGATTATTAAAAAAACGTATATGGTGAAAAAATAAAATGAAAAAAAGTAAAGGGCTGATGAATCCTCGGCACTGCTTTTATTTAATAGTTTTTCAGGATCACCTCCTTAAGTCAGTATTGCAAGCAAGATGGCCGCGGTAACAGTGGGCCCCCTCCGGTAAATAAACGACTGTCATCTGACGCCCGCAAAAACCAGATACAACGCCACCAAACTGGTCTTTTTATTTATATTTTTTATTATTTCTCATTCCATGTTTCATTTACCTTATTTTGACATTTTTTTTTTTCCCCAACTTTACTTTTATTTTGTTTATTTTTCTATCGTCTTTTGACTTAGCTTTTGTACCCCATAGTATATTCAACCCCTTGTCAGTTGTCACTTTCTAGACTCTATTTCACAATTCAAAAAGTCCAAAGATTAATTACAAAAAATACCCTACGTAAAATTATAAAAAGTCGTTAGATAAGAACAATTTCTTGTTCAATTATTATAGTGCTTTATTATAAATATATATATCATTTATATTTATAAGTCATTAAATACAGTTAAATACAGTTTAAATTAAATAATGAACATTGAGGATAATTGCACCCTCATCAAGCCAAATGTCTGTTGGTCATACAATAATAATTGAAAGAATACTTATTTTTTATTTTCAATGTTTTTGATGAATTTGACGATTAATGGGCTACTGTTTAAGTATCACATTAAGGTAACTAGTGGGTTCTCAGTCAGGATTAGAAGTAATGCGGGTTGTTGACAGATTATGGTAAAAATTCTTTCTACTCATTCGTTGGGATTACAACAAATCCACAATAAAAAAAAAAATACTGAAAAATTGTATTTTGTATATTTTAAATTTTCCTGTTGTTTTCATGTTGAATAATTATTTTTAAACTGAGATTTTTCATGTTGATATGATGTTTTAAATAAATAATTCACAGTTAAAATATTCCAATTAGTATTTTCAACAATTATGTTTTAATATCAGCATGTTAATGTTATTCCTATTTAGCATTGATAATTATACTTTTATTACAGGGTCTATGGCAAATGATTATTCCTTTATGTTAATGATAATAAGTTACATTTACACATTTTTATATGAATCAAGAGTTTTAATTAATTGAAGCCCAATTAACACCGAAGAGAATAAAGATACATGAGAAAATTGTTAATATTTTTCACGTTGAGGAAAGAAAAAGAAAGAAAAATATAATAAAATCTTTTTCTATACATATATCTACGCATTTGTTACACGAATGATTATTTTCAGTGTACTAGGTTGTACCCGCGTTTCGCGCGTTTGTAGATGTATGTTTGTACATAGCCACTCATAAATAGTGCTAAAAACGAATTTCAAAAAATTCTGGATCTATTATGTTAGGGTGAGGTGGATAATAGATCAAAATCAATTGAATAAATAAAAGTTATTCTCAGCATGTATGGGCAGCATCCTCTAATTTAAAATTCCCTAATAAATTAAAAAATTTGGACTGAAGAGGTATTTACGAATTTATAAAGCTTTACTACCTTCATGTTATAATTCCCTATTAATAGAGAAAATTTTTCTTTGATTTTTAAAAAAAAATCGAAGTTTTGTATTAGGAGCATAGGACTAGTTAAGGGGTATTTAATGTCCTATAGAGCTTACACCCTTTGGTTTATAATTCCCTGATAATATTAGAAGATTTATATTTAATTTTCGAAATAATTAGTTTCGTATTAAAAACATAGAACTAGTAAAGAGGTATTTTACGTTATATTGAACTCACTTCTTTTGACTTATGTTTCCGTAATTATTTTATAAATTCCCTTGAAATTTTTTGAACTAAAATGAAGATTTGTATTAGGAACATGGAACTGCCAGGCGAAAATTTTATTTTATTAGTGAATTATAAAATAAAAGAGGTAAATTTCATGAAACATTAAATACTTCTTTGTTAATTATATACTCTTAATACAAATTGCCAATTTTTTTTAAAACTGCCGGACGAAAATTTAATTTTATTAGGGAATTATCAAATAAAAGAGGTAAACTTTATAAAACATTAAATACCTCTTTGCTAATTATATTCTACTAATACAAATTGCCAGATTTTTTGAAAACTGCTGGACGAAAATTTTTTTTTTATTAGAGAATTATCAAATAAAAGACGTATACTTTATAATACATTAAATACCTCTTTGCTAATTATATTCTCCTAATACAAATTGCCAATTTTTTTTAAAAAGTGCCGGACGAATTTTCAAAATTATCAGGGAATTATAAAATAAAAGAGGTAAACTTTATAAAACATTAAATACCTCTTTGGTAATTATATTCTCCTAATACAAATTGCGAATTTAGTTAAAAACTGCCGAACGTAAATTTAATTTTATCAGGGAATTATCAAAATAAAAGAGGTAAACTTCATAAAACATTAAATACCTTTTTGCTAGTTATATTCTACTAATACAAATTGCCAGATTTTTTGAAAACTGCTGGACGAAAATTTTTTTTATTAGGGAATTCTCAAATAAGACGTATACTTTATAATACATTAAATACCTCTTTGCTAATTATATTCTCCTAATACAAATTGCCAATTTTTTTAAAAAACTGCCGGACGAATTTTTAAAAAAAATTAAAGATTTGTATTAGGAATATAGAACTAGCAAAGAGGTTTTCAATGTTTCATAAAGCTTACTCTCTCGATGTTATGATTTCTCTATATCTCTAAAACTTCACCTTCAATTCTTTGAAAAAATCGAAAATTCTTATCCGGAACATAGAATGACGAAAGAGGTATTCAGTTATTTGTCAAGTCTATTTTCTCTATTTTATGATTCTCACATAATTTCAAAATTATTTGTATATTTATTTGAAATAATTTTGAAAATCCAGTGATAAAAAAAAAAAAAAAGAAATTTCAGTTCATATCAGGAATACAGGATGATGGAAGAGGTATTCCGTGTGCTTGGAAGATAATTTAAACATAATATAAATAAGGAATTTTTTATTTTTTTCAAATAAAAATCATTTTCAGAGAAAACAATAAAAAATATTTGTTAATAATTGATTTATCTATTTTATCATAATGATTTACTGAAAAAGCAATAAATATTTTCTTTTATTTATTCAATTCTGGATGATTAACTGCGATCTACGATCGCTTTTAATCAACTACAAATAATCCAAGTCAAATGATCTCAATGACTACAATGATTACTCGTTAATACATGTTGAATATATACGATGAAAAATAACTAGTGAATAGTCCCCTAAATTTATCATAAAAAATAAAAAAAAGTGTCGTAATAAAACTAACTAGAACTTTTATTATTTAAAGATGTTAATGATTCACTGATGACTCAACAAAATTTATAAAGTATTTTAACAAGTGATGTACTATATGCCAGTTCATGAATTACAATTGACTTTTAATGAAAATTAAAAGAGACCAAAGTTGTTGATAATTAATGTGATATTGTTGAAATAAGACACATTGTTAAGGCACCCCACAAAAANTGACAATGAATTCCAACTGAAATAAGTACTTTTTTCATCATATTATTTATATAAATGTATATAAGAAATTATTTTTATAATCAAATTATCTTAAATAATTATTTATGTGTTTTTTTTTTCTATATACTTTCGCACTCTTAAATCAATAATTATAAAATTAACTATTTTATATTATTTTTTATTTTTTATTTACGCAATATATAAATGTCACTTTGTTGTTATCACAAAAGTTGATAATAGTTTTTAAATCTTATTAATAGCCACTTTCTGTGGGTACCTTATTATACGTGTTCATTTTTATTGACGATTATTTGGACCGTCGGTTTACTTTTTTTTTTTCACTAATTTAACGGACGATTTTTACAATAAAATCATTTTTTCATTTATTTACTTATGTCATTTTGTTATTT
>MKYW01000028.1:712093-728251 GCA_015776835.1 Aphidius ervi | reverse complement strand
TTTTTTTTTTTTTTTTTTTTTTTACTCACTATATTCTGTTAACCACTAATCAGACATGGTAGTAGAAAAATATTTAACTCTTTTTTTTTAATTTTTTTATTTTTTTTTTTGTTTTTATATCTTGTTTTGTGTGTTGGATTGTCCTTGAATTTTGAAGCTCAACTAGGTACAAGTTCCGTTCCTGAAACAGATTATTAAGCTTTTATTAAAAATATAATTTTATAAATATCAATTTGTTCATGTGTTTATTTTTATAACACAATGAAAAACAAAAATAAAAATTGTTAGTGATGTCTTATATACATGTTGGATTTCAGACACAAGGATATTTAGGGTCAAAAATGAGAAATACAAGTTAAGAAAGTCGCAAAGTCATTCGTTGTTGGACTGAAAGAATCCAACATAATACTGGATATTTTCGCTTGGCTGATTTCCGAAACGCACTTTTCTTCTTTCATTTGGACATCACTGTACGTCACCGGATGTTCGGAAAACTGAGTATTCTTTTGTTCATAAAAATAAAAAAAATAAAAAATTACTTTACCAAAACGAATAAATAGCTTTAAAAATAATCAATATTTCAAAAAATTAACCAACAAAAAAGTTCAGATACTCGATCATTATATGATAAAGACAATTTTTTCTTTTTTTTTATTTTTTTTTGACAACATTGACAAATTGTTGGTAAAAACTTTTCTCTAATCTTTTTTAGTAAGTCTAGTATTTTATTTGAAAAACTTTTTTTTATCTACCAATAATATTCAACATACTTTTAACACCTTTAAAACCCTTCGTTTTTTTTTTTTTACATTCAACGTATACGTAAAAAAAATTAGATAATCACTCTTAGACTCGATGATTAGTATATGACAAAAATTTGTACAATTGAATAAAAACCCCGTCGATATTAGTTGAAGCAAAATTGGATAAATTCATATAGAATTTTCCCTATTCTTTCCCCCTTGTCTATTGTATAGTTTAGTAAAACACCCCAATATAAAAGGTTCCTTTTTTATTTGTTCTATTCTGCAGCAAATCGAGGAATATTTGTCAGAATTTTGTTTCACGGCAAAACACTGTTTTCATCCTAAGTGGATTGGCTTCTTATTCCATGACCCTTTCCAATTTTTTTTTTTTTTTTTCAAGTAAAACTTATTTTCTTTCTTTGCTGCTTTATCTCATCATCGTGAAAAAATTCCAAAACATGGTGTTTATATCAAACACCACCCTCATCACTTTTAAATCTTTCTAGTCACAATATTATTACTTTTTGTTTTTTTTTTTGTTTTGAATTTAGCTTGATGCTTAGTGTTAGTAGTCAACTTACCCTTGAATCCTTTTTCTGGTGATGCAGCCTCTCGGCTTGTTGAATCTGATTCCAGGTCAACTTCAGTATCAGGTGGTGTATCAACCTGTAAAAATATTATAAAACAATTTTTATTTAATTTATATGTAACACACTTAAGACCAACATGTTTAAATTGTTTGTATTTTTGTGATTGCTCTAAACGATCCAACATATTCTTAAATATAAATTAAAATTTATATCTTTTCACGCTAAATGATAAAATAATTATTTATTATTTTAATTTATTTCAAACAATTATATTGCCAATTGTGTTATTTGTCAACTATAAAATTAAAAAATATTTATATTAATTGTTTTAGACACCTGGATGAGTGCTCATTGCTACTGAATTTCTCGAATATATATAATAATAAAAATAAAAAAAAAAAGGACAGAAAAAAACATTCAACAACGATCTTCATTAATGGAGCGCCGAGGCAGCGCTTTACAGTGAAGATAAAAAAATAATAAGAAACAATAAAAAAAAGGAAATTATGAGGGTCGTAAAAAGCATCTTCATATCTTCAGTAGAGTATTGCAGTGATGTTTACCAGTGGAGATGTGAAAAAAATAAATAAATAAAATAAATAAATAATAAATAAAAACAACGAAGGGTTTTAAAAAGAGGTAGAATTGTGTTTGACTTGGAAGGATAAAACATTGCCAACTTGCCACGTGAAAAAAAATAAATAAATTTGTCCATCAGAGAGTTGAGCAAAATGAATTCTATGCTTTAAAAAAAAAAACGTCATAATAATAATCGAAATTCCAAGGTTACAAACGCATGTGTCAAGATTTCATATATGCAATATCATTTAAAAAGCTGCACATATGCACTATTCTTCATCAGTCTAAAAATAATAAACAGTTAAAAATTTATATTGTAAAAAAGAGTGTTAAATTTGCGACTCTCTGAAATGTAATTCAACACTAAACGATAATTTTATACACAATTTTAATGTTAAAATACATTTTTCATCTATTTGAAATGTTAAATTGACATTTTCTTTTTCAATTTAATTAAAAATAATATCTCTTGGATATATAACAACAAAGTGTTGATTTGTGTAAGAAAAATTTATATTTTTTTGCGTTAATTTAATACAAAAGTTCTAGTGTAAATTTAACAAAAAAATAGGACTATTTTCAACAAAGAATTTATATTTTATATTTTACATTTATTTTTATAACAGTGTAATAAAAATCTGTATGTTTTTTTCAATTCAGGCCTTGCTAATAATACAATTCTTTTGTTATTTGACTAGAAGCAATCTATGAAATGGAAATAATATCATCAGACAATCTCGTATGTAATAAACATTTCAGTTAACTCTTTCCGTCGCACTTGAGTATACATAAGTATAGAAAAAAGAAAAAAAAACGACAACAACTAAATAAAGGGTGAAAAAAGAGGAAAAAAATTAGGCTGTTAAAGGGAGTACAAGACGAATTCCCTCGTTTTTCAAAAGTGGAAACATAAAACTGGCCCTAAGCGCCGGGAACTTAAGCTTTTAAATGTGCTTCTCTGACCAAAGAATAACTTGGTAATGTATATATATATATATATATAACAGGTAGATACATCGGTATATGTAGTTTAGTTGAGTTTACTATGAGCAAGTCAAGCACCGACGTGGTATGGCTCATAATTGCAGACTTGGCTCCAAGTATCTTGAAGCCTGTTACCTTGCGGCGCACATTGAACTGAAAATTATTAGTCAGAGAATGTCTTAATCCTCCAGTGTCTGTTAAAAGTTGTTCTTTTTCAGCGAAACATAAAATGAATATAAAAATATTTAAAGAAAATAAATATATATTTTTAAAAAAATAACCAATAAGTATACAAAATATTTAGTTTGTGTAAACTTAATGTTGAGCAAAAAGAAAAAAAGAATAAGTAGTAAAAAACCTTTTTGTTTTTCGTAAAAAAAAAAATGATAGCAAATTGATTACGTTGAAAAATACCTGTTCTTTAAAATTGCATGTGTAAAAATTTTTATGCACCACTTTCAAGTGTTTCGTGCGAGTTGTGGAAAGGTATTTTAATGTTGATAAATTTTTTCATTTTTAATTTCTATGAGAAATATCATAGAGGGACTATTGCAGTGACATTATGACTGACAACAAGAAGTTTGTGATGACCGGTGACTTTGTGTAATTGCAGATGAAAAATTACATGACTAAATTTGAGTGACCACCAATGAATATTAATATTTTAACAGAGCTTTTTCTTATCATTTACTTTTCATTTATTTCAAGACAATTGACAATGATTGACTAATTGTTCCTGACCACAATATGACTGTGAAATAAAATGATGACACCATGAGGCAATGCTAGTGAATGCTAGTCCCTTGAAAATAATTTTCCAAAAATCTTTTACACAGTATATGAAAAGAGAGAAATAGAAAATGCCCAAAGCATCCGAGACGTCTTAAATTATTCTCAGGATGCCACTAAGGGTATTTATCTTTCAAGCGTCACAGCAAAGGGTTCAACATGTTTTACTTTCCTCTACATAATACCGCCCCATGAAAACCGCATCTTAATACACTAACACCACAAAGTTAATAAACTCTGCATATATACTATTTGCTTTTTGCTGATGTCTTTTACTCATTCTATTTTTTTATATTATATACAAATCATCAACACACACGTTCAGTTAAACTTCTATTTTTTTTTTTTTAATTATCTGTCGACAATTCTAAAGTCATAATACAAGGTAGTAATTATTTTTGTGTCTTCGTGATATTAAAGAATTCTTTAAACTAAAATGCAATAATTTATAATAATTCACTTAAATTTTCATAATTTTTTTTTACTCTAATTTGTGTTGACAGTTTTTATAAAAAATAAAATAAAAATCATTCCGCAAATAAACTCATTAAATAAAGATATTTTATTTTAATATTTAAAAATTATTTTTTATAGAAAAATAAATTGCGTACTTGTTGATGAAGCTAACCATTTGGTATATTTAAAATTTAAAAAAATATATAAAAATAAAAGAAAATTATAAGATAATAATAACGAATAATATAAAACAGATTTTTTTTTTAATAATTATGGATTACGACAAAGTAGTATCACAAGTATGAAAAGAAAAATAAATAGAAAAAGAAAAAGTTACACAGCAACGGGACGTACTTCAAATGGCAGTGGTTGAGGGGGAAAATATTCAACTTAGGGTGGGTAATAACTTTACAGAGTGAATTAACACCATAAGTTTTAAGAGACGACAACAACGACGACGACGACGACAACGGCCCTCCACAGAAATAATATTAATCAACTTTGAATGAATTGTGTAGCAATGTATCATGTTTATGCGGTGAAAAATTGTCTTCTAGGAATTTACGTTTATATATATCAACTAAATTTACGAATTAATAATAAATTTATTATCGACTTTGAATACTTTGATGGAAAAAAAAATTTATTTAAAAGTTTAAAATATCTCAATTGACATGAAATAAATTACATATCACTGTCAGAAAATAAATAAAATGTAAAATTTAACTCAAATCTGATGTTAATAAATTTTTGTGTTAATTTAAAACAAAGAAAATGTTAAAAAATATTTATATATTGACAAAAATCAACATTTATTTTTATTATTGATTAAAAGCTCTGTAAAATTTATTAAAATTTTAAGACATTATGAACAGTTTATTTTATTTCAACTAAAAGCTAAAAAAGCTCAAAATTTTTCCACAAAATTACGAATGCATTAAACGTTGCAAATTTGGATAAAATCACTCGACCAGTAGTTTCTTCAAAAAATGAAAAATTGAAACCTACCAATTCACAAAAGAGAGAGGTTATTTTTTTTTGTCAAAAAAAAAAAAAAAAAAAAAAAAATGAAAAAGTATGTAGCATTGTCCATTCGAGGGTGTCAGAGAAAAGAAGATATTTACCTCGTCTTTTTGGCCTCAAAGCGACGACAACGACGACGGATAGAAACGACCAAGATTTGTCCCCTAATGTAGTCAGACATAAGCCTCAGGGAGGATGCTTTGCTTTTGGTCGTTGCAAGTAGGCGTCTAGAAAGTGAGTAATGCTTACGACAAACGCAGTCCCCTCTTCTTCATGATGGGTTTGGGTTTTACTCTTGGAACGCGAACAAGATTCAAGTAAGATAGGGTGCTAAGCGACACACTAAGACCATATCTTGCCGTATAAGAAAAAAAAAAAATAACAAATATAAATAATATCCAAGTTAGCAGCTATATCGTTTATACTGTAACGCAATTTGCCAACAATATATATACTATTGTGTGAATATTTTTATTTCAATAATTTTATATTCTATTTTAAAAAAGTAAATATATATTTAACAAAAAAAAAAAACAACATAATAAATAATAGGGGATACAAAATATCTTATTATTTTAACATTGACTGAACGAAGTGGTATCCGGTTTTAAAATAAAGCTATAACTTGGATGATTTTGTAGGATTTCTCGTTTCCGCTATAATACAAAATATTGACAGCGATAAAAAAAATAATATATATAAATAAATAAATAAATAAAAAATTGCTGACCAGCGTTGAGGGACGATCCTTCGTTTCATACTCTGTTGCATCCGTGGTAATTTAGCGTGGTAAACGAGGATTCTGTTTACACGAAATTACGGCAAAACCAGTTAAGTCACCTTGGAGTCTCTCTTCACTATCATCGCCTTTTATTCTCTTTATTTTATTTTTTTTATTTTTTTTTTTTTCTTCACTCGTGGTTATATTTTTTAAATTTGAAAAAAAATTTTTTTTTTTATTTTTCAAACTCTTGAAAGACAGTAAACGCGCATTCTCGTGAAGGTAATGGCAATAATTATAATCTTGGTAAGGTTGGCATTTAAATTGAATCACTCTAGACATTAAAAATCCGAGTGTTTTTATTTTTTTTTTGTTTTTACTACGAGCCAAAAATTTTAACTACATTCCATAGCACGTATTGGATTCACGAGGTGATTCAAAAAGAGGCCAAGTTTTGGCATAATAAAGGACTAAAGTGGTTGACAGTATTGAGCTATCTACTGGCAGAGATTTGACTTGTTGTCTAATACTATTCTGTTGTCAAGAATTGACAGAATATTTGTTTACAAGGAGATTCAGTAGAATATATAGCCCTTCGTACTATTCTGTAGAATCAAAACTATCAACTGCGACTCGAAAAACTTTGTCAAACTTGGATCAAAGCTCGGCTGATGTTGTGTTGGATATATCCAGAACAACATACTTGATATTTTATGATGCAGGTGGTTATTAGAAATCAATAACGATTGTTTACAAGCCCAATTGAAAAAGCTAGTTATTGTCTGATTTAGTTCTACCATGATCGTCAAAGTGTGTAGTAGTAAAAACATGGTCAATATTCTTGTGAATTTGTGTGAATAAAAGTGAAAACAAACGAGACATTTGTGACAATGTATTAAAGCATTTTAATAAAATGTATTCTTATTATTCTCCTATTTATTTTTAAACAATTGACTACAAATATTTTCAGTCAAATAATTTCAATGACTGTGATGATCAGCAGCAAATACATCCTGACTACAATCGAACTACGACATGTCACCACAACTACCCTTGTAAATAACCCCTCGAACTCAATGGCAAATTGCAATATCAACTTGACCACGACACACGTGTCAATCGTCAATTCGATACAAACATTTGTTTTCATAAAAAAACCCTGTCAACAGAGAGTCAAGAAAATTGACTACATATTTTATTAATTGAAAAATTATTGTAATAATAATTAAAGAATGTAAAAAAAAAAATTTATTGTAAAGTCAAGTGTTGCTATTATTATTTTATATATAACAAGAGATATTCAACGATAAAAAAGTCGAATAGAAAATAAAGAAAAATAAGAGTCCGATCAAACCGCAAAGTATTTCACCATGAATTTTTTCCCGGTCAATTCCCAGCTGTGTCCTATATGAGATTCGTCCCCAGCATACAAGATTTTTTTTTTTTTTCTGTTTTCCTTGGTTCTTTTACCCCAACGTTTCAGTTTCTTTTTTCCCCTTTTTTTTTTGTCGTAGTTTTTTTATCTCGTCGTTTGGCACTGTAGTCTGATTTCACGTGGCCCTAAGTTAATATTAATGGGAATATTTATGACCAACAGACTCAACGCTTGGTCACTATGCTTGCACGATAAAATAAGAAACCTCCATGAAATCCTATGATTTATTGTACCTTTATACTCATACATTAACTAACTGAAAGACGGATCATTCACACCGCGACTTATGAATAACTCAATACACACACCTCTTGATAATTTGAAAGAAAAAAAAAAAGATTCAACAAAGTATCATCCAATTGTGTGAGACTTTAAATTTTTTATTAAAAAAAAAAAAATTTAAAAGAAAGATAAAAAACCCAAACGAAAAATATTTGGTAGTTTTAAATAATATTAAAGTTGAAAATTAACTATTGAATACCATGGACTTTCAATGAATTTCTAACATGTTTTTAGATTGCAAAAACTTTTTTAATATTGATGGTTTATTTATTAAACGAGTTCCCTGTCTCCAAGTTGGACAACAATTTGGATTCAATGTATAGACAACATACGAAAACACCAAGACAAAAAAAAAAAAAATATAATAAATAAAACCTCGTGAGTTCTTTTGAAGATTATTTATTTTATTTTTTCTGAACTTTAGTCGCCTGACTCGTCATGGCTGATCGACCCAAGTCTCTATAATGGCTCTCCGACTAGCAACCAAAACGACATTTGCTCGCGCGGCAGCCGCCGTTTGATGTCGTGTGACGAATGTCCACGTTGGATGGGCATGCTACTTCTTTTATCCTTTCTTTATATCATCCAATTTTTTACCTCTTTCTCTATTATTCATACCTCTTTTAGTTTACTACTCTTTTCGTTCAGCAATAATCACTTTGCTCAAACCCAAAATGAACAGAAGGAGATAAAAGAAAAGAAAAGAAAAAAAAACAGATTATCAATCATCAATATCAATATCTCATTTTGGCAAAGGACTGTTCACTACTTGACATTGTGGAACTATTTGCATGTAATCACTACAATAAGACAGTGTTTTTTAATAACTCATTTATGTTATTGAAAGAATATTTTTATTTCAGCAAAATGTTTTCTTCTGTTTTGGTCAAACTCAAGTGAGCAATATATATATATATTTTGTTTTCACAATTAATTTAGCTTGCTGAAGAAATGAAAGACAAAAAAAAAAAAAAGGAAAAATAATAATAGGAAGAGGCTCATCACAAAGTATTTCAACAAAAACATCATTACAATTACAAAGTAAGACATACGTTGAAAATTTACGAGCAAAATATAATTATCATCACGTACGAAAACTCATTCTTAGTGTATTGTATACAAAATTGTATACCTAACATTTAGTCTTGAGAAATTTATACGTATTATAATTATAATTTAGCTATGCTATTCAAGAGGATGTTTCAGTAAAGGGAAACTTAAAATAACTAGAGATAAACATTTTCTTAGCGAGTTTAAATCTAAACGAAGATGAAAAGTTTTAGTATACAAAATTACACACTGGCCTATTGTATTTGACTCTATATTATTTTTTTTTTATCAAATCAAATATTTATAGTTGTAATATTAACCCTAATTAAATCACTCATAATGTGATTTATAAAAATTTCTTACCTTTAATTTTAGCATCACATTTGGTGATACTCCAAGAGCACCTAAAGTTTGATCAGGATCAATTAGTTCACAATCTCCAAGACTCAAGTGTTGATCAAATGGTGGTGCCCCACAAATATTCATTGTCTGAAAATAATTATAATATTAATTATTTATGTTTTATAAGTTTAAAAAATAATAACAAGACTTATTGCTAACTTATTAACACAACAGAAAAAAAAAAAATAAGTGACGCTGTAAAATAAAAAAAAAAAGAAAAAAAAAAAAAATCTTAAAAACAATAGCTCGTGGCGCCTTTTAATTCTAGCCGCGCATGGATACCGATAATTGCTTAATTGGTCAGGCAAGAAGTCAGCCCGTTTCAACTGTGCAACATAAGAAAATGATGATAACGATGCCCGAGACCCGTGGAAAGATATTCAGTTTGGTTTTACGATCCAGTCTGAAACGCCAGTAAGTACATAGCACAGTCGGCACCAGTTGTTTGGAGGCCACAACGACAGAAAGAGAGCAAGAGTTTGAAAATAAAAAAAAAGAACAGATATTCATTTTAAACGCATATTTTTTTTTTTTTTTTTTTTTTATTAAATTTAGAGTGAGGAGAAAAGAAAAAATTCAACAAAAAATAATGGTAAATTAATTTGGTGAGAATCGAGGGAATTTTTGTGAATAAACGTTGATTCAATATGTCGAAGTTGATGAATTTTTTGCGTGGACAAACTGAACAAACTAGTGGGAGTTACAAAGGGCTCAGTTGATCTTGTTATTACCTCTCCAGTTTATCGTCGTTCAGTTATTTATTTATTTTTTTTTAAATCTTTTTCTCCTCACTTTTGTCACTCGAGAAATAAATAATAATCATTAAAAATCAACAAAAAATAAAGAAAATATAATTTAAAAGGGAAGAAAGTTGTAAATTTAATAATGAAAACAATTTTTAATAAATTTATAAAAGTAAGTAAAATAAAACTTACCATAACTTTTAATTCTTTAAGGGTAGTTTGTGATGATACTTTTAATTCATGTGTGCCTTTTGTTTTTCTTCTAGTTCTACATGATCTTGAGGTCGTAATTGCACTCTATAAAAGAAAATTAAATCAATTTTAATGAAAATATTTACAACAGTATATTAAATTTTCAAAAAAAAAATCAACAACTCACCTCACTTTCTTCTCCTTCATCGACACATAAAATGTATATTGTAGCATGATCATAATTTAAAGTTTCCAACCATTCTTGATGTTTTCTTGCTTCCATACATTCATTGCAATTTTCTATAAAACAAAAAAATTAAAATTGAATCATCAACCTTTTACAGATTATAAATTTGAAAAAAATATTATGTTGAAAGGATAAAAATGACAATGATTTATCTTTAATTTCAAGACTTAACTACCTCACGTAAAATCGATAACTCTCATTAGCTTAGATAACTCATTCATTATAGTTTGAACCGATATCCACTTGTCTTATCGCCAAAAACCCATCAGATATGAATGGTCGAATGAGCTGGGTTAAGAGAAAATCGTTTCAAAATGGGTTAAGGTAATTAAAGTGTCCAGAGATGGACATTTGAATTCATTTTGTAAATTTTGTTATAAACACGAAGGATAGCCCCTTAGTAAAACCTTGTACTAAACAAGACGTCCTACTACTAGGACACTTTGACCTTTTAGCTTTTTGCCTTTAAATCCTCTGTCCAACAACAAAAGTCTGATATATATATATATAGATTTTTTTTTCTTCTCTTGTAAGCTTGATCACTTGATATATTATTAATTACATTATTATTCATGCAAAATAAAAGCAACGTTTGGATAATATATAATTCAACTTAAATCAGTCCTTTAACTAACTCAACTTATCAAACATGCTACACTTTTGAATATAGAATTATAATTTATTAATCATAGAAAATTTGAGTGGCTATTTACTAGTGCAGTAAATAGTTTGTTCGTTTTTTTCGTAGTCAAGATGTACTCATAAGTAATTATCACAAAAAAAAAGAAAACATTAAAGACAATTTGACTATGTTTTGATGATATTTTATGGTCATGGTATAAATAAATCAACCCTCTCAATAAAATTAGAATAAAAATCAATTTGATTTGGTGAAAAAGAGTTGGTTAAAAGTTATTTTATAACTAAACTAAGACTCAATTGAGTCATGGATAATAATAGACGATAACTTTAATGTGTGTATTTCCCTAAAGTACCATCTGAGGACAGTGAAACCATAAAGACAAAAACTTTTACTACAACACTAAAAGACGACCAAGTTTCCTTAGATTTTTATTCCAATTGTCGAATACAACACCAACAATTTCCAATGCAACAACATCACATTTAAAATATCTCTTGGGAATCAAAGTTTAATTTGTCTGAAGAACTTGGATTTTATTTTTCGTTCTATTTTCTTTTTTTTTTTTTGTTTTGTAGATGTATGTACACACGAAATCATAGACCATGATCAATTTGAGTATGTCACTTGACTTGAATCAGTTGTAATAAGGCAATCAATTAGTTTCAACAAGATCGATGACAATGAAATTTGACATTAGATTAATTGAAACAATGCACCTGTGGCCCTACTGATAATCAAACAAGATATACTATTGTAATGATCATTTTCAAACATTAACGATTTTCATTGAATCGTGTCTACTAATTAACTAGCAATAAATCAAAAAAAAAAAAAGAAGAAACGAGAAGAGAAAGCAAAAAAAAAATAAGAGGGAAAGAAACGAATAAAAAAAGAGAAATAAAATCGACAGGCTACCATATCCGTTGAGGCTGAAAATCCACTGGGGAATTAGGCGGAATTCTAACAATGTGTACACGTGGGAGACAAAAAGAGGACGAAGATAGGAATGCAAAAAAAAAATAAATAAATATAAAAAAATCAACAGGGAAAAACTGTCACGGTTAGACAGACCCAAAATTATATCTACGTTGCTCTTGGACTGTTTCAAGACAGCGACCAATGTCATTTCATCTCGTTTATTTTTTGGGTAAACTTTGTGAGGTCATGGAGAAAAGAATAAATGGGGCTTGATTAATGTTTTCTACTAATGCCAAAAATTATATAATATCATAAAACACTAATTACAAAAATAATTTATAAATAAAAGAAAAAAAAGATATATATTAATTTTACAATTATTATATATTAAATTTATAAACAATAATGAAAAAAAAAAAAATATATATATAAAATTCATTTATTAAAAATCTTGAGTTAAAGTTGACCCGAGGTAAATTAGCACGTCGTAGAAGAAGCAAAAACGAGTTTTATGCTTGGCTTATCCAAGCATATATCCCAACTTGTCCCCAGTTACAGAGAGCGACGGGGGGTCGTCCCGGAGCTTTTCTGCAGGATTAAATGGAGCGACCAGGATGACCGATGTTCGAAGTGAAACTTCCGCACAATGTCCCTGTCTCAAAGCATTACGACATAACCCAAGAAAATAAGATAAAAGAAAGCAACTAAAGCAGCATCATCTATAAACACTTTATATCATCAATTTAGTAATAAAAAGGCATAACTACTAGAAAAACCGTGAAATAGAAGTTAAAAAATAAGCCTATCTTTAATTTTTTTTATGTAGAATTTTAAATATTTTAAACATGAAGAAAAAAAAAGAACTAATGAAAGACTTAATTGCCAAAAATTAATAAAAGAAAAGTTTAATTCCTCGGATTTAGACTTTTTAAATTTTTTTTATTCTAAATAAAAGAAAAGCTCAACTTTCATGGATTTAATTTTTGAAAATTTTCAATTTTGTTTTTTATTTTTATAATATATTTATTAATAAGAAAAAACAACAAAAAAAAATTTCGTTTTTCATTTAAATATCTAAAGTTTGAACTGTTTCATTATTAAATTTATTAAATAATAAATTATTAAAATGACGATACAATCGTTTCTATATATTATATTTAAGTTGTATATGTACCTCTCAAATCCTTGATTTATAAATTTAAATAATCAATAAAAAACACAAAGTATAAGAAGCTCAGTCAAGTGGTAAATCTTTGAATAATAATACGACAATATTTGCAAGAAAACGAAAGATTATATATGTGTTCGTTTAATGTGGTCTCCAAGATGTCTGTTGAGAGAATCTGTGGTTAGTCTCATCTTTTGAAAAACCACACTCAAGCTATTCAACTTTGTCTTGAGCTGATTTTCAAAAGACTATACATACAGTCAACATGTGATGATAAATTTCATAAAATAAAAGAATAAAAAAATAAAAAATAAAAAACATCATTAATCTCTTTGATTCTTTCAATGCCATAGGGACAAGTTATATTATGAATGGAAAATTTACTGGACTGTTAGTGTCACAGAGTCTTTGAATATTTGTGTCACTAACGTTTTTTCAATTTTGATGGAATACCTGAATCTTGAATGTCAATATATATATATATACTATTATGTCATCTTGAAAAATCTCATTTTTCTTATTCAACTCAATCCCAAAATATTCATCTATTGATTCACGATTGGTGATATGAAAAAATAAAACAAAGAAGTTATTCTTTCTCTTTTTATATATTCAAAGATTTAATCGCATGTTCAAAACATTAAATTTATAGACATATCCATTAGTAGATGTTTGATATATTAAAATTTGTATTAAATAATAAGAAAGGAATATAATTGAATTAAATCCCTTTTGTCCTTGGTGATAAATAATATCAGTTGAACCTCAAGAATCGCAAATCAAAACTCAGTTGAACAATTTCTAGTTTACTAAAATAATCAAGTATAATATTATGGCATACACATACGAATGTATTGTATGACAAAACATAAGTGGGCGTTTGTAAAATAGCCAGAAGACCAAGTGGACCACCAGTCAAGACGCAAGGAAATGGTCTAGCCAAGGAAAATTAATATTCGCTAGATATGGTATTAGATTTAGAACACAAATTTGCAGATTAGTTTCCGTTAGTCAAGTGTGGTTTGTTTGTTGGCTAGCTGGGGATTATGGTGAGCATGTTTTTTAGAGGGTCAAGGGTCCATTTGAACAAGTGCTATGGACATTCGAAATATACGCCTGTTCAACTTTTTTTTTTTTTTTCTTTATCAATGCATACAAATTTAA
Source organism: Aphidius ervi (assembly GCA_015776835.1). Lineage (NCBI taxonomy): Eukaryota > Metazoa > Arthropoda > Insecta > Hymenoptera > Braconidae > Aphidius > Aphidius ervi. Next base: position 714,119 of record MKYW01000028.1, on the reverse strand, counting down.
AAAATTACATTTACACTGTTTAAAACTTTATAAATTTCTTTTGTATAATTTTAATGATAAAATACATTTTTTTACTAGCTAAAATGTTAAATTAATTTTTATCAAAAGCAATTTGATTTTTAATCATTCAATTTGTATTAAATTTTTAGATTTTTTTGTTCAACGATACATGCTACTTTTTTCCCGTAATTTTCAAATAATAAAATAACTTTATTTTATTTTTTTTTTTGTATAGTTATTATATATAGAATGAGACTTGGTATAGGGTCAGATGAAATGGAATGACGGTGACGAAAAATCTAGATTCTTTTCAGAGTGACTGATATGAGCCCAACTAACGAGCAACGAACATTTCACATCTTCCCTCAGGCTCAGATGTGACCGAATAGAAAGAGATGAAGAAAAAAGAAAAAAACAGTAACACGGACAACAGGGGGAAACGGATAGTATCATTTTGACTGAACATTTGGTTACATTAAGCAACGTCCAACTTACGTATCAATCACTATGATAACCACCACACCCCTTATAAGACATATACTAATCTCAATTTTTCTCTAAATCATCAATAAAATAAATAAAATAAACAAATCGTTAGAAATTTACATATAGAAAATAAATAAATATAAACCTGGTGTTAAAAACAATGTACTCTTAATTGTTTTGTTAATTTAACTCTAGACTCATGTCTTAATAAATTAACACAGTAAAAATTAATTTAACATTAAAATTGTGTAAAATATAATATGTTAAATTAACATTTCATAGTCTAGCAACTTTAGTAAAAAAACATTTTACGATTTTATCGTATTTTACACTAATTTTCGTCAAGTGTGGATGTATCAAATTGTCAAAAAATAAATAAACCATGTCATGTTAATAATCAGTCATTTGTGATTATAGATTTATCACGTAAACAGGTGAAATCGATTTATCGAGAATGTTTATGGGCATCAAAGTCTGCATTAATACTTCAGACAGACAAGTAATTTGAATTGACTAAATTCGATTGTATAACGTTGTTTCTTCTAAACATCCCATTGTCTTGTCCATCTCTTTTCGTACACAAGTAATTTTTTTCCGTGTTTTTTATTCGTTTTTTTTTTTAACATTTGTCAAGGCACTTTGCTTCGGTTATTTTTTCTTATGCCAGGACAAACGTATACCGATTTAAATTGCAAAAAATTCTCTTCCGTTCACTTTACTACTACTGGTCTCTTTCCTGTATCATGTATATATTTACAAAGATTTTACCAATCCAAAAACAAACACGTATGAAAAGAATAAAGACATTTGTTTAGATTAAAAGATTATTGACCTTGAAAAATTGAAAAAAAATATTAAATAACAATCAAGTAAAAACTAACTGAGATAGAAAAAAAAACAGACATTAAGGCGTCTTGTTCTTTTTCTTTTTTTTCTTTTGCTATTTTGTTTTTATGTACAGTTAATTTTCAGGATACTTCTTAATTATAACGAGTCACTTTAGTCACGACCCACCATTACTATTTTCACGTCTCTTTTTTTTATTTTTCTCTTTATCACTCATTCCACGATGAATTTATGCAAATAAAATGGCTAATGTCTTCTTTCATTATTATCTTTATCCTCATTGTCTTTTGTATCTCAAAAAGAAAACACTTATTTTCATACATCATCCATCGACTTCGTTTACAGATAATATATATATATATATATACTAAAAATGGGCGAAAACTTAAATGTGAATATACAATTTATCCCTCTCGTTGTATAAAACAATTTACATAACGACATGTCCAAAAGGTTCATGGACTTATAACAAATTGTTCTCATGGAATACGCCACTGGCTTTTTAAATGATAATTCTCCCTTCTTACAGAATAATATATATACTATTAATCGATAGTCAAATAAATTAATAGACTTACCAGGATCAGTCTCAAATATCGGTTCATCTTTTCCAACATTACGTATCTTGATTTCAAAGTCAGATTCGTAGAATTCATTTAATTTATTCCACTCGTATTCACTCACAATTCCATAT
>MKYW01000028.1:645611-712083 GCA_015776835.1 Aphidius ervi | reverse complement strand
TCTAAAAAAAAAAAAAAAAAAAAGAAAAATAATGTTACTGAAATATATTAACAGAGGGGATGAATATTCTAAAGACACATTTGACCTTATGGCTTGCCATCTTGCCCCTGAGCAATGGTCTTGCCATATAAGAAGGGGGTCAAAGAGGGAGAAAATAGTGTCAGTGTGATGGATACGTGAAAATGTCAGACACATGCCCCCAAGAGATGTTGCCATTCGACCCCCACTTATTCTTCTAACCATTATGCTAAACCATTGTCCACTATCTCTCACTGAGATAGTGGACTCAAGTTCTACTCTCAAAATTTCTCTCAAGTGTCAAACTTTTAAGCTCTTTAATACTCTTCAAATGTCATTTTTTATAAGTCAATTTGTTTTTTTTTTTTTTTTGATAAGCCATATATAAAAACAGAATTATAAAGTAAAATGATATTATTTATTTTTAAATATATAAATCTAATTTTTATAGTATTTTACGCAAAAACAATTATTTTAGCGTTAGGCAAATATTGACAAGCTGGACGTAGCTCGTTTGTAACATTTCTTGTTCCATCCAACTGGCAAATTCAAATGAGTGTACCATATTGCACTAAATTGATATTAATTTGTTGAAAATTATCAACAAGGGCTTTGTCTAACTTTCATAATAATTATCAAGCCCACAAAAATTTGTATAATATTTACACTAATTGTAAATTATATACTTTCATTTTTTTTTTAATTAAAATTATGATAAAAATACTGATAAATATATGATGGGCTATTCACTAGCTAGCATAGTTACAGTGTCATTTTTGTTTTCAAGATTTATAATTAATCATTGTAATTATTAGACTATAATTATTCATAGTCAATCATAACCAATTGTTAAGGAAAAAAAAAAAAAAACAATAAGAAAACACTCGTGTTTATGTAGTCACAATGGTAAATGACATTGACTATAAACTTTGACGACACTTTATAGCAATGATGTCACTATATTAGCTAGTGAATAAACGCTTGAATAAATACTTTTCTTACAGTTCACAAGTTGTTGATACTGGATAAAGAAAGCCTTTGTGTTTTTCACATAAAAGCTGACGATTATTGATACTGACTGGAGCTGGTCGTGTATTACATCTGTAAAAAATTAAAAATAATAAATAAATATAAATAATATATCAAGATATTTTTATGATAAAAAAAATTGATCATATAAGTGACCTAAAAATCACGAGTGTGTCAACAATTCTTCGGGGACTTTTCGATAGTTGAAGAATATGCTTGTGATGCTCACTGTGTATAGATAAAAAATATAAAAAAAAAAAATAAAAAAAATAAAAAGACGAAGGGAAGCTGTGCATCATTTTTCACATACCATGAAGGGGCGTTACGTTTTTGCTGTCTCCGCACTCATCTGTCTCACCCACCCTACTTGACAGAAAATGTTCTTAAACAAGAATATCTTTTGCCAACTATATAGATCCAGGTATTTATTTAAAAGAAAAAATTACTTCTTTAAAAATAATATAATTATTAAAAAAATAAAAATATTTGTATTTAAATTTTTTTTTCAATTTTATGTATTCAACAAAAAAAAAAAAAACAAAAAACAAAAAAAGTTTTATGATCCAACCGGGAATGAAGATGAGCCGAGGGCTTGGACAAATACTAATAAATAGTCCCCTTTAAAAAGTATGTTCTCATATCGTTTTGTACAGATAAAAATGAGGATGCATATTAATTATGAGACTTGTTCAAATATAACGAACACAAGTGGGTGCAGTGAAGGTGGTTAAATGGGTGGTTGGGTGGTTAGTTGGTCAACATATAACATCCTCTTTCAATTTAACTCTTTTCTCCTTTTATCTCTCAACTTTTAACTACTCTTATTATAGTGGTACGCGTAACCAAACAATGTTATATAATTTTTTTTTTAGATACATTTTTTTTTTTCTACTCTTTTGCAGACTCTGTCCAACTATCCTCGCGGTATTTTTCTTTTTATGAAGGTGCTTATTACTTTTTTTTTCTGGCTATTATTGTCCCCCAGAGAAATGGCCTATGAAAATCTCCAAACCCACGACTCATTCTCGTATTATTATCGTCCGAAAAAGAAAAGCATTTTTCATCCAATTGTTATACTCAATGATATATTAATTTTTTCCAAATTTGTTTTAAATATTATAAATTCTTTTTATTATATTATCAAAAAAAAAAAAAATTGCACAGTTTGTCTATGTACACTCATAAGTACACCGTTATCATAATCTTTTTCGTTTTTTTTTTTTCTCACTTACAACAATTTTTCGACATTGGCTTTGACATGTGAAACTTCTAAAGCAAAATCCTAGAGAATATCTGGGTAATCAGTCGTTGGAAAATAAATCTTATGTTTTTCACGTATATAAGCGACCTTTTAATATCACCCAAGACTTGATTTACTGTCGCCTATAGCATGCATTCTGAGAGCCATGGAGAGAAAATAGAATGAAACGGAAAAAGATAAAAGATATGAAGAAGTAGTAGTTTGTCTCATTCTATATCACTGGCACCACATAGCAGTTTACCAGTGACATTTGTCTTCTTAAAAGGGATGGAGAAACAAAAAAAAAAAAACAAATTTATATATAGATATACAGAGAATGTGTAGGAAAAACAAGGGCCAACGAATTTGAGGACATCGTGGTGGTAGAGCACTGATTTAGCACCCTTGGCTGGACTACCATTTGACTAAAATGTCATGTGGACAGAACAAACCCTTTCGATCAAAACTCGAATCACTGAGCTGGTCAAGATTTTAACATTCTCATTAAGAGTTGACTCATACTTGGCTTGTTAACAAACTGATAAACGAATATTTTTTATAACATATCTATTTTTATTTTAACATTTTCGAAATTTTTTATAAAATTAATTAATTATTAATTTAATAAAAAATTTAAAAAAAAGTATATTAAAAATTCAATTGATTAGTCAAGTTATATAAATGTCTTTTTTGAATTTCAAAGTGAATATTTCAGGCTCAATAAATTTTGATTGTTAGAGGATGACATTGTAAATTCAGAAATCAATCTATGAGCTTGAAAATTGACTTTCTACGAATAATTTAATGTTTTTTGTTTTTTTAAGATAAAATACCACCAAGAGAATGACTCATTCAATTGAAATTGTCGCACTGAAAGTACTTGTAGATATATATTTATTTTTTTTTATTTTTACCATCAATTCATCAATTTCTTACTGCAACGCCACAAGGCCGAGCATACTCGCCGCCAGGATGTCGATTATCGACGCTTTTTGTGGTATCCAATTCACCAATTTCAACGGTACATTTTTTTTTTTTTTTTTTAATTNTTTTTTTTAATTTCTTTCAACTTTTCTAGTGTAATTAGCTTTCGTTCGGTTCCATCAATCAGTTTTTACTCTTCTCAATGATAATAATTAACACGGCTGAATACTATTGCCTATTTCATCACGATGAAAATTTTGATGAAAAAAAATTGAATGAATTGAAAAAATAAAATAAAAAAAAACGTTTAATAAAATGCTATATTTTTTTTCGTTTCTTTTACAATATTGGGTTAAATTTTTTTTCCGTTTTTTAAATATACGTATATTTTAGATAAATTTGAATGAAAAGAAGATGAAAAAAAAAACGTCAACAATGAATGATAATAAAACAAAGCGTGTAAAATATTGATACAATGGTAGAAAAGGTACAGCAGTATTACAGAGAGTTGGCTGCGCATTGTTCAAGCACAGATGATAGTTTTTGCTCGATAAGACTTTTTGCCTCAGACCTTACCTACCCATCTACCCCATCCCTATTTGCTCGATGAGGGTGGATGATATATGACTGCCCCGCGAGACACTGGACGCCCCTCACTTCTCTTCACTACCATCATCCCCAGCAAGCTTCTATTCTCAAGTATTTTCCAACAAAGATCACGCATCTATATTTTTGTATATTTAAGAAAGTTTTTTTTTTTTTCAACAAAAAATAACAATATTTTCAATTAAATAATATCAAACGACAATATCAATAATTAATGATCAAAATAAAAATAAATTTTTCCCATTAAATTTAATAAAAACTTATTAAACCAAAAATTATATTAATAAAATTTATGAGATTGAAAAATATATATATACAAAAAAATAAATAGAATCAAATTAAATGATATTTTATTTCAATTATATTCGATATATATTTTATCAGATTCCAGTCAAGATTCCTGGAATTTTGTTTTTATTTTTTTGCAATATATATGAAAAAAATAAAAAATAAATAAAGCGAGGCAGTCTTGGATATAATCTCTGAGGAATTAGTAAAATATCAACAAGCGAGTAGTAGCTTGGAATATATAAATTTTATAAAATACTTGATATAAGGGTTTAAAAAGAGTGTGTAGCTATGAATCAAGTTATTTAAGGGTAGTTGGACTTTGCGAGTCGATGCACGACGTAAAGGAGAAAGACCACCCCCTTCCTACATATTTTTTTTTTTCTTATTCAACCCCCGGCTATACATAGTTTCGACGAANTTTTTTTTTTTTTTTATATATACACAATTTCTTTATTTTTATTTTCAAATTTTACGTTATATAAATAAAACACTAAAATCAGCAGCTTATTTTAAATTTAGCAAAATGGTAAAAAATACAAATATGTATCAAATTTTTTTCTATTGAAGAATTGTATATTTTACAAGGGGATGTTCACACTAGCGTAGTCGTATTGAGTTATTTTTTATTTTGTAGTCGGAATGTATGTACTTGAAATTGGTAATTGAAATTATTGAACAAAACTTCTTTTTTTTTTTGTAGTTAGATTGTAGTCAAGATGTATTCCAGTGTCAATTAGTCATTAAAATTATTCAATCACAATTATTCGCAGTCATTTATTCGAGCAACAATTGTTCTTCCAATATATTTATCATGATAAAATAATTGAATAAATTATTTAAAAATACTCAAGTATAACTAGGCATAGTGTAGTCAAGTCTAATCATGTATTTATAAATTTTTTTTCCTATCTGTAGTCACGTGTCTCCTCACAAATATTTCGTATTTGCTTTTACATTTGCGAGTTGTCACAAAGACATCAATTACGATTTGACTACTCTTTGTAGTCAGACAGTAAATTGCACCTTGGTATGTTATATAAAAAAAAAAAACATTGAAACGACAACTATTATAACTATACTAATAAGGAAATATTTTCATAAAAACTGTCAAATAAGTCTACTGTATAGACCGGTCTATTGTAAAGACCAGTCAACTTTGATTAATAACAAGAATCCTTTAACCCAAACGACTATATTCACAATGAACAAGTGATTGATAATTTAGATAACACTCCACTGGGACTTGTGACCCTTTTATCCTTTTTTTTTTTTTACATTTCTACTTTATGACGTTCCATAAATGACTAATTATTTACCCACAAATTTGTTCCTTACGTGACTACACTATTAGTAACTCTTATTTTTCATCATAAAAACGTAACGAGAAAAAAAATATAAAAAAAAAAATACGGTAAAATTAAATGAAGACAAAAAATAAGCAGGAAAAGAAAATTGCATCGACTCATTTTGGGTTTCCCTTTAGTGAGAGAGGGTGAGTTGAGATGTATCATTCGCTTGGTGGATCATTAGTCGGTTTCAATTAGTTTTCCTTCTAACTTTACTTTGGTGTGTCTACGCTTAATCGTGTGAATTTTTTCTTTTTTTTTTCGTTTTTATTTTGAACCATAATTTAGCAAACAAGCAATCATCAATACTGAAATATAACATTTTATCCTCAAAGATATATTATTTTATAGACAATATAATTATATATTTTTGAAAACACCCAGCTAGAAGACAAGCAACGCCACCTGTCTGTGTAATACACGCCTAATTTTTTGATGACCAGAACTCAACAGATACGGAAATTTTTTTTAGAAATATATATAAGCATTTTTTGACTTACCGAATAAAAGCTCTCCAAGAATCTAAGAAAGATTTTTCAATGATATAATAATTTTTATCAGCATCAATTTTTTTAGAAATTTCATTTCGATTTTTTAGATAATAAAGATCACTCAATGATTCTTTTTGTTGTTTACTTTTAATTTTATCATCTTCTTTAGCTTTTTGTGCTGTTTCCAATGTTTCAGCACATTTTTGACAACAAGGAGTACCTATTTTGTACTCAGCAGCATGGGGAAAGTATTTTTTTAATATTGTCCATGCTGCTTCAGGCATAATTTTTCTACTTGTATCTGGTATTCTGAGACCTTTATGACAACACAAAAGATCATCATTTAAATCTTTAAAAGCCTCTGAATCATCTTCGTTATCACTTATTTTTAATTGTGAGACTATTTCAACGTCATTGTCTTCTTTACTTTCATCCTCATGACGATCCATAGCAAGTTTACGCCAATTTTTTAAAGACTCGGCACCAATTATGTAGCAATCATCATTTCTAAAATCAAATAATGTTGACAATTTAAATTCGATTTAATTGTAAATAACACACACTGTTATCACACTGATAAATTAAAAATAATTATCAAAAATATAGACTTACGGTTCTTTGAGACTTTTGATAATTTCAGTAACTTCTTTGTGATCTTTTTCAAGAGTTGATTTAAATCTAAGCGCTTTGCACTTTTTTCTAACACAATTGTCACACAATGAATCTTGATTTAAAATAACATCCATGACAAATTTTTTAGTTAATAAATCAACAGCCGGAGCAGGAATACATTTTGTTTTATGAACTTTTGAAGGATCTAATTTACCATGTGGACAAGTTAAAACTGAATTTATAATTGGAGAAAGACCCTCTTGAGTACCACAATGATCATTAAGCCATTTAGTTATCCAATTTGTTGGTAACCAAACATAATCACCAACGTCTAATGTATTATTTATGATATTATAAAAATCAATAACCTCTGAACGTTTCATATTTTGTTCTTCAATTTGTTTTAATTTTTCTTGTTGCATATCAAGTAATCCATTTTCATGTGAATCATTTTCATCTTTAATAAGTTTTCTTAATGTTTCAGATACTTGCCATTTACGAAATTCTGATGCTTCATAAAAATCTCTTTGTGAACAACTCATTGCTCTGTGTGCATCACCATTCAATAATTGATAATTTTTATGTAATAAATTATCAACATCTTTGGTTTCATCAATATCCATAGGAATTTCTTCTTTAATATTTTTTAATTTTTCAATATTTTTATTGTCACTATGTTCATCATTTGATGATGATGAATTTTTTTTATTATTTTCATTATTTGAATTATGATTATTAATTTTTTTTCTATTATTATGTTTCATTTTAACTTTTTTAACTGGACTATAAATATTATCTGATGAATCAGAATCACTTTCTTTACGTTTATTATTTTCACTTGTTTGTTCCAGTCCAGCTGTATCATTTTTAACATTAAAATCATCTTTTTTATTAATTTTTTTATCTATTTTTTTTTTTAATTTTAATTCTGGAATTATTCTTTTATAAACCAACATATAAGCTGCATTTGATGATAAACAACCTTTTGGTACTTTATTTTTTTTCGGTACTTTACCATTTTCAGAACATCCATCTTCAATTCTTTTATTTTGCATTAGTTCAACTTTGTCATCTGAAAATTGATACCATTCACCATTTGAATTACAAATTGATACAATATAATGACCAGAATGTGCTGATGAACCTTTATGACTTAATACAGCAACAAGTGAATATAAATATGTACCAGGTTCAGAACCAAGATATTTTGACATATCTAATTCTTCTGGAAATTGTATATATGAACTTAACTTTTTTTTTTGATTTGATTCACGATGAAATACAAAACGTAATAATTGAAAATTTAATGTATCTGGTAGTGTTTCAAGACGAATAAAACGTTTTGCATCTTGTTTTTCATTACAATTTCTACAAAGATATTTATTTGGACCTACAAGTTCTTCTTCTGTTAAATATGTTTCAATTGCTTCTTTGAGTGTTGGTGCAAGTTGTAAATCAAGCTCATAAAATGTTGTTGGTGTTTTATATTCAGTTAAACATGTTGAGCAACGATTAACATATGTATATGTACCTTGTGTGAGTCTTTGTAATTCTGATTTTAAATTTATATTTTGAAATTTATTTTCTATATGTGCAAGTAATAATTTTGAAAATTCTTGTGCATCTTGTTGTGCATCAACATCAAGTGATAGTGCAATTGCTAAACTTGTTGGATCAATTAATCTTTTATTGCCAAATTGCATCATTGCAAAAATATACTGTAGTTGACCAACAGCAGTTACCGGATGATAAACTGATGATGAAGATTCTGCACGTTCCAAGGCTTCACGTTCTTCTCTGTCTTCAAGTGATTCCCATTTGTATATTATTTTTCTATTTATAAAAAAAATATATATGTATATTTTAAATGTGTTTAACAATTGTCTTTTTGTCCTTGATACAAATCATTATATCAACATAAAATTTACCTGATATCTTCATTGTGAAACCAAACTTGAATCAGACTATTAACATAGCATGTAGCTCCAAGATTTTTTAATCCTACATACTGAGTTGGATCTCTTAGCTCTGAAAGTGAACTCTCAAGAGATGCAATTTCAGCTGGATGTGATTTTAAATATTTATCTTCACCCAATCCAGTCAAGCATTGAGGATTATTGCTACAATTTCTCCTATAAAATACATTTATTAAAATTAATTATTCTTCATTGATTAATGATAACTAGCAACATGAATAAAATTAAATTGAAATGTTGAAGGTGCTTACTTGCAATTTTTACATTTTTTTAGACCAATTCTATAAGATGTTTCAAGATGTATTCTTTCAATTTCATCTGGTGCTGTTAACTCAGTCCAAGTCCAAGCCGCTTTTTCAAGATCCGTTTTTTTTAACGGTGGCATTGTTATGCTTTACTTTTTCTTCTTTTCTTCATTAAAAACTAAGCCTATGGAGAAGAGAGAAAAAAAAAACTATAAAAACAAACACAAAACACATGAAAGGAATCATAATAATAACAACAATAATAATAATAAACACAATGAAAAACAGATCCTCATGATTATAGCTTGAGATTTTATACTATTAAAAAAAAAAAATAATAATGATAATAATTATCAAAGAAATTGATAAGATAAAAATATTTGTTGTTAATTTTTTTTTTTTTTAAACCGAATATTGATATTATTTTGAGGTTATGAACAATTCCGTTGACACGACCTCTTATTAATTCAGAATTTAACACAATAACATATAAAAAACTATAAATGAATTTTTTCGTTGACAATGATATCTCAGAAGAACAGATGAGGCTGATTAACAAAACATTTTAACAAAATAAAAAATAATAAAACATTAATTATCACGTACGAGGCACTTACACATAAAAGACAATGTCAATGAAGCTAAAAATGAACGGTTATGAGGTGAGAGAGGGGCGTTAAAAAAAATTGTTTATATGTTGGTTAGTGCCATCTTGAATTCAATCCCGCCAATTTCGGATACATAAAGAATTTTTTTTTGACCAACTTTTTGGTGGAAACACAGCATAAACATGGCTACCGTATCTGAGCATGCGCGCTTTGGACAATTTGTTGTTGTTCAATAATAAACAATAAATAATAAATACAATTGTTTATTAAGGGTGTTGTTTGACTAACCAAATTTTCCACCAATGTTCTTGCCACTGGAAAATTAGAGATAGTATTTGATTCTTGCTTCCACTTGCTTCTTGTTCCAAGTCAATTTAAGCCCGATGTTCACTATAAAAATTTTCATATTACCAGAAACAACTGGAAAAGTCCTAGAAGTGCCTAGAAGTCTCTAGCCTTCTTGATATGTACAGTGTACAAATATATTTATTTTTAAATATGTCGGACAGTCACATGGGCAAGTGCAATGAAAGAAAAATAATCATTAAAATTAAATAAATAAATCATAACATAAATATTAATTTTTGTCATTTTATAGTTAGCAAAGATCTACTTGTAGAATTCCTTGAGGTTGCTTTTCATGGAATTCTCTATTATCGAAAAATTTATCCAGAAGAAATATTTGAAAAACAAAAACTCTATGGAATTGGAATTTGGGTATCTCAGCATCCTGATGTCAACGAATACATTGACAATGTCCTGGTGACAATTAAAGAGATTATTGCAATTGCTGATAATTCTATCAAATGCGTCAATTTTAGTATTCTAGATAGTCAAAATGAGATAATTGAAAAATTTGTATTTGATCTTTTTAGTATTCAAGGAGAAGCCAAAGTGTAAGTTAATTTATATCTTAATTAATTCTCTTTTCAATTTTAATAAAATTCATTTTATCTTTTACAGAGCTGATCCTTATTTTCGTAGCACTGAAGAATCTTTGAGGACAATTTGTCTTAAATTATCAATAGCCGAATCATATTTAAAACCTTTGCCAGAAGATGTAACTTTTAATATTGAAGTTGAAACTTGTGAAGAGGTGCATGATCAAATTAATAAGAAACCTGAACTTGAACATTTTCCTTGGATTATTAAGGAATCTCAACCTACTGACAAACCACCTGTTGATAATTTTTTGCTGCCTCTTCATTCTGTTAAAACAGAACATCTTGGTCTTCAAGTATTTGCAATTGGAACTCAAAAATCAGAATCATAAATATTTTTAATTTTGGTATATAAATTTTCAAAAATTAATGTAAGTAAGCTTTCCATTTTCATTGTTAATTTTATAATAATATTTATATATTTATTGATAATTATAATAATAAAATTTCTTTAAAATAATAAATATAAAAGCTAGGCTTTAGTTTTACTATAGAAAATTGCTTGTTTCTTTTTTAGTGTAAAAAAATTACTCAATCTTATAGAAAAATTATTAAATTTTTACAAAATTTCGATAAAATTTTTCTTGAATTACACTATCACGGTTAAAAAAAAATATCACTTTTAATCTTTGTTTTTTTTTAAGATCAATTTTGAATGGAATAATATTCTTGATTAATACTCAATTATTAAATTTATACTTTTCAATTATTTTTCAAATAAAAAAACCCGTAGTATGATAAATTTTATATACTAGTTGATGTGACTGCTGATACACCATGAACAAGTACAGTTGGAGGTAAATCAACTGTCATATCAGTAAGTAACTCAAGGTATTCATGACGAAGATTTTCCGAATCTTCATCCCAAGAATTGACGATTGGTGGTGCTGGAAGATAGCAAAAAACAGCTGCAGTTTTGTCTGATTTTTCTCTAATAACTTGATTAACATTTTGCATATATTGTCTATCAACAATATCACCAGAATGTTTAAATAAATTAACTCCAGAATCTTCAATTGATGAATTTCCTTGACGAGAATTTTTACGTGATTCCCAATTTGATATTTTTTGTATATGTGCTGAAATTCTAAGCATTTTTAGTAATTTTTGAATTCTTGATTCAGTTGATGCTTTTGGAAATTCACAAGTAGTTTGTTCATGATCAGAAATACTCAAATTAGAAACATTTTCTTCAATTTCAACATAAAAAACTCGTAATTTTAAATCTTTCCAATCTGGAACCATATTTATTATACACGCAAGTTGTAACATAAATAATGATGTTGTATCAAATGCATCTTGATTACTTGGTTTAAAAAAATTCACTGGCCAAACATCGATAAATTCAAAATTTGAATTTTTAATTTGTGATTTATCTAAAAGATGAAAATTTCTACATAGACATAAATTTTTTTTCATTTTTAAAACATCAGAACACATTCCCACATACTGAGCAGCATCAATAATTTTTTCTGTTCTAACTGAACGTAATGGAAAAATTGTAGTGCTTCCATCAAGACCATGACTATTAAATATTGGTGTTGAGTATTTTGAATCTTTAAAAAAATCTACTGGTGCTTCATTGTCATAAAAACCAAGAACAATTGTATTTGGTTTCATTGCTCCAATACCAGATATTCTAATTAAATGAGCAAGACCTTCTCTCACTGTTTTTGTAACAGTCATCTCGATAAAAGCCTTAATCTTCATATGATCAATGAAATTTAACCACTGTGGATATTCTTCAATAGTTGGATCAACAGACTCTTCTGTAAAATCACCAACTTTAACATGTCCAATAACATATAGTCCTCCTTTTTTTAAATCATTGACAAAATCAATTAATGGACAAACTCCACGTGGTGAATTTATCAAATGAAGTATTGACAAACGCCAGTGTTTAACATGATCTTTTCTTGAATCTAACATCAACAGATATTTTCGAACTTGATGAAAAAGAAGTGCCTGTGATATACTTCCCCAAGCTGCATTTTTACTTGGTGATACAAAATGTAAAATCATAATTAACAACAAGCAAACAATAATACTCAATGATGCATAAATACTATTTATCGTAAACATCATTATGACAGTTCCAACAAGACCAATTGTTGCTGTATGCCAACTAAAATAATTAAAAGTTGGCCTAAAATTTGGTGCTGATGCAAGCTCAAGTCCTAAACATGATAAATTTGTCGCCAAATAACTCAACAAAAATAATACTGAATTAATTTGTGCTATTGAGTTGAGTGATTCTATCAAAAGTATAAGTTGTACAAGAGTCCATGATGTAAATACAGCTGCAATTGGATTACCTCGCCAAGTTCCATTAACAACAAAATTTAAAATTGATCCAAATATATTGTCTTTTGCCAATGCCTCAATTACACGACTTGATCCAATTAAATTGCTCAGGCTTGCACTAAATGTAGCAGTTAAAATTCCAACAATAACAAATGGTGGCCATACATTAATTGGTATCATGTATAAAAAATCATTTTGTAATAAAAATCGACTGGTTGTTGCTGCTGTTAAAACTGCTAAAAAAGTATAGCAAATAAATGTAAAAAATACAGCTGATAGTGTACCTCTTGGTATATTGACTCCTGGATTTTTTAATTCTCCTGACATATTAGCACCAGCCATAATTCCAGTAACTCCAGAAAATAATACACCAAAAACACTTGCAAAATTTGTTAATGTTCCATCAGATGTATAATCACCAGAGTAATTTGAATATAAATTTAATTGAAGTGTTTCCAATGATAATCCAGTATAAAGACCATTCGTTTGATTAGTATAATTATTCTCATGAGGAATAGTAACAATAATTTCACCCGTTTGAGTTACAAAACTTAGAAATACACTGCCAAGACAAATAAGAACAGTTGCTAAAATTACAACACTTGTTTTGGCAAACATTGTAGCACCAATTAGACAAATCATAAGATTCATAAGATTGAGAATTGAACGATAAAGATATTTCCACCATCTGGTATTATGAATAAATCCTGCTGCTTCAGCAAGACCACCAGGTCCAAAATTATTAACAATGCCTTCAGCACAACCAGAAATACACAGAGCACTTGATACAATATTTGCCATGAAAAATAGAGTACCAATTGAGCCTCCAAATTCTGGACCAAGTGTTCGAGAAATCATAAAATAAGCACCACCACCTTCAACAGCACCATTTGTTGAAATTGCACAAACAGAAGCCACTGTAAATATTAGAATTCCGTAGGCAATTACAAATTGTATCAGTGTAACGAGAAGACCAGCATTTCCAACAATGTAACCCATTCGTATAAACACAAGAGAGCTGAACATAGACAATGTCACTGGACTAAATACACCAGCAAATGTACCAAGAGTTCTTCCATTTTCAGTTCTTAATGAACTAAATTCTACGTAGCCTTCACCCTCAGGATTTTGTGACTTGTTGAATGTAATAAAATCTCTAAAACGACGTAATAACGATCGTCCATTTGCCGAGGAAGTAGTTTCTTTTGGAATTCTGATGTGTACATCATCAGTATTTGTCGATCCAACATTAGAAGCAATCATTTTCACTTTTAAAAACCTAAAAAATAGTCTTTTTTTATCACTATTTTAATCTAAAAACAAAATATATAATTATATATTTTTCAATAATCAACAGGCTACTTCTGAAAATAGTATATTTTATATACTTGCCACTTTTGACAACCAACAAGTTTACGTTGTTTACTATGACAACTTGGAATATAATAATTTTCTTTCCTTTAAATATTTAATCTACTCAAATATTACTGATACGATTCATAGCCTATGAATCATAAGTAGATTAAAAAAAAAAAATCAAATACTACATATCTAGTTATGTGTATGTATCAGAATAATCAAGAATGTATAAAAAAAATAATTAGCATTTAGCAATAAACAGAATCCTGGACGTCATCTTTCAAATGTCTTCAACATTAAGGCCATTGTACAAGTATCAAAAAAATCATAAACAGCATATTTAAAACATTTATTGCATAAGATAATGATATTTATGAAATAATAATTAATTATATTTGTAAAACTTATTAATAATATTTTCGTACTTGTTTATTAACAAACAAAAAAACATTCAAACAAACAGTTCATATGTATTATACGTATCATACTGTATGGAAAATAAATGGTGGAAGGGATAGTAAAACTGCACTGAACTCATGAAGAATATCTATAATAAAAACTGTTTATATTCTGTCAATGTTTTTTTTATTAATTCATAATTATTAATAAATATTGTCTTAAACTTTTGCAAAACCCTTCAGAGAAGATCTGACAGAATATAAACGTTTAAAAGAGCTGCGCGTCATGAAATTTTATGCTGCGCGTCAGGAAGCTTAAAACTGTACATTATGATACAAAAATTATACATCGTTTGAAGCGGTGTCTCTCCACACGAAAGTTTTTCGTGTGCAAGTTCTTGCACCGCTAGATTATTACTAGAATTTCGGCGGAAATGGGTGGAAATTAGTCTTGGAAAACCTGCGTATGGACACACATTGGACACATCGCTTAATTAATGTACATTTCGTTTGAACCGACAAAAGTAGTTTTTTCTTCCGAGTTGGAAATAAAAGCTTTTTCGTATAATACTTTACCGGTACAGCAGATTTTATTATTTCATTAGCAATTTAATTGGTGTCAAAGTACTGATAATGACTTTTTTTTATTTTTCAATTGGTTTTCTAGTTAGGGGGTGCTTTTTTGAATTAAAATTGTTTTTTTGCCAAGTAATATATTTACAGCAATTTAATATACTGGCAAAAAAACAATTTTAATAAAAAAAAGTCAATCTTAAAATTTTATTTAGAATTAAATTGCAATAATAAACTCCGCTTCACTGACTAATAAACGAAATAAAAATTTATGTTATTGAGGAATTTTTCCATATGTCACAATTGACTTGTTGGCCCTGAAAAGGGCCGATTTTTTAAATATCTAATAATTCGAAATTTGGAATTTCGAATCTTCTGTTAATTTAAGAAGATTGGCTTTAATGGCATTCGTTAAATACGCCATTAAAAACCGATGATGCCTCTTCATATTCAGTTTGTGCCGCTTCTCCAAATAGGCTTCAATGTTTTCCAAAGTGGAACGATTTTCATTCTGAAGCTTTTGGATGGCTTCGAAAAAAACTTCAGTAGTGATTACCATGTTGTATGAGCTCCAACGAGCGAGTGTGCCGATTTTTTTTTTCCTCTGCTTTTAAGCATTTCTCGGGGTCAGTTGCGCATGTGGTCTCTGCATGGTACGCGCTCCAATGCTCTGATAGGTGCTTTCTTTCCGGTGTTTATTTTTTTTTCCTTCAATGCGCATGATCATACACATGCGCATATTATGCAAACATGAGGAGAAAACAATGGCTGCTTTCTTTCATGAACTTAATGTTTAGAACATTGATGTGATCTCCATCAGCGCACGCGTAGGNTTTTTTTCACTTTAATGCGCATGATCATGCACATGCGCATATCATGCAAACATGAGGAAAGAGCAGTGGTATAGAACGAATAATTCTTGAAAAATAAGAATTAAAACATAGCTGATCCAGCCCCTCATGTGCTACGCTGTTGCAAACTGACTTTTTGCTGACTGCGCATTCAACTGCGCATGCGCGAAAATAAATAGGAAAAAAAATAAATACACAAAAGAAAGCACCTAGTGGCGATGAACAAATAATCCTAAAAAAATAAGAATTAAAACATAGTTGATCCAGCCCCTCATGTATTACGCTGTTGCAAACTGACTTTTTGCTAACTGTGCATTCAACTACGCATGCGCAAAAATAAATAGGAAAAAAAATAAACACCCAAAAGAAAGCACCTAATGTTTCAATCGCACCTAAACCAAAACTAAAATAAAAAATAATAAAAACTAAAAACTATTGACAAGTTTAGCTAAAAAATCAATGTAACTAAAGGAATTATGTAATCTACATTAATTCCTTAGCAAAATTTGCCAACAGTATTTTAATTTATTCAACAGTTTAATTACAGGAAAGCCTTAAATAATTTTAAATAGAAGCAAAAACATTTCAGCTATTCATTTGTTATCAAAGATTCATATGAATTATTGTTCATTGCTTTTAAAAGCACATTTTGTCTGGGGTAAAGAGAAAAATTAATAAAATAAATAAATAATAAATAATATCAAAAAAAATATTATTAAATATAATATTATTTAATCTGAATACTATGTTGAAAAAATGCTGCGCGCACATTCTACCAACTTTACACTAATTTTTTTTTAAACAGACAACAATAAGAAAATACAATAATTATATTTAGCTTTGTTAATAAATTTGATTGTTTATTGTGTATCGAATTGTCAACGAATAAAAAAGGTTATATATTTATTAATTTTTTTTGTGTTTCTACTGGTTTCTGCGCAGGTTGGACTTCAGAACTTGCATGAAAAATCTGGTTATCTAGCATGTGGACATACCGTTAAAATACAGTAATTTATACGATAATTTTCACCTGTAAGATACCAGGTATCTTACTTACCCAAGACTGTTTACCTATTTACCCAACCTTGGTGCTTATGTTATCTTTATTTGACTTTTTTGCGTTTCATCATTGTGTTATCAATAAACACCCATGTATTTGTGTTGTTGGTAAATTAAAATTAATTAATATACTCGAAATTTATTTTTTTTATTATGATTGATCAGTAAAACAGTACAATACTCATTCTAAAATTTAAATAGCTATCAGCTTCTCAACAATAATGGTAAGTTTTAATTATTGTCAATGTTGTTTTATTTTATTGTTTTTTATTTAATAAATTTATTATGATAATACAGGATTATCCATCATTATCAGAAAGAGATAAAAAATCATGGGATGATCCATTGACAACTGATGAAATTAGAGATCGTAAAAATGATTGGAGTCTTGCCAGTGATAATGGATTACTTCGACATTTTCAAAAGTTTTCAAAGGTATTCTTTTTTTTTAATTATTTTGCAAGTTAATTAGTTAATTTATTTTCATATCGTTTGTATTCTATCAAAACTATAACTCTCTAGTCTTCTTGGTTACCATATACTAGCTGAACTAAGTCTAGTACTTGGACTCTAGTCTGTATATGATACATATTATGTTACAGTCTCCACTTGATAGTTCTATTTACTCCCTCGCAAAAGAGTCAATAATAATAATTGCTTGTTTCAATAGGATATAACTGAGAAATTTGAAAAAACACAATTAATGTTGGCTGAATTAAACAATGAACTTGATGAAGCATCAGTAATGGTTGATAATGTAACAAATGTATCACTTGCACTGGCAAATACCCAGTTTATAGAATCACGTGTATGTGAAGAAAATGGAAAAAATAATTGTGTTGAAAACAATGAGAAAGATAATAAAAAGCTTGATCAAGAGTGTGATATGATTTTATCAGTAAGTACAAGCATTCTAGAAGGTTTAAAATTTATGAATGGAAAATTTGAGAAACTTGAAGTGGTTACATCAAGTGATGAAGAGGATGATTCTGATTTTGATGTTTATGATGATTTTAATGATAATAATGATGCTGCTGATGTTGATATTGACGTTGACGTTGATGTGAATATTAGTACTGATGATGACAGTAGTTCTGATGACAGTAGTGCTGATGAAGCTGATATTGATGATGATGACGACAAAGATGATGATATCGATGATTCTGATGAATCTGATAATGGTGCCAATTACGATTATGATTATGATGGTGATAGTAACGAAGCACCAGCACGAAGTGTCATATTAAAAACCAATGATTTGTACAATAATCGTGCATTGCCATATGTTATTGGAAGTTTAAAGTGGAAGTCATCAAAAACAGTTGGTCTTGAGTCGAGCAGCAGTGAGTCCGAGATGCAAGAAGATGATGAAGTGAAAGGTGATTACTCAGATTGCGATAGAGAAGTTACATTTACAGAAAGAATATCTACTTCAAGTAATTCTAGCTCTAGTAATGAAAACGATGACAAGAGTGATAAAATTGATAAAATTTATGCAAGAAGTCAAGGAACACTTAACTCTATGTCAGAAATTGAAACAACTACAAATGAAATTGTTGTCAATGACACGATAAAAAAAGAAGTACCGAGTTTTACTGAAGAACTTGCTAAAAGATTGGCTAATGTGTTACCAACTCGTAAACAACCTGATGATCGACGTGAATCAGATGATGCATCAGTAAATTTTTCAAAAGAAGATGATCTATTTGAGAAAGAAAATGTGTTTAGTTCTGAATCTGATGATTTATCAACAAATAAAAATGATTTATTTAATGATAAAGTCTCAAGTAGTGTGTGGAAAAACGAACCAATTAAAAAATCAAATATTATTCCACCGAGTTTAGATGTTCCTCCACCGATAAATACCATCGAGACACAGCCAAAGTCTTCAATTGATGATCTTTTTGGTGATAATTCTGATGATTCTGATGATATTTTTGCACCAAAAAATTCATGGTTATCTACAAAAACTTCAAAGACATCAAATGAAATTGTATCAAGCTCATCCAAGAATAATGACGATCAATTTAGTTCAGTTCATGATGAAAATTCATTTCCAATATCTGTGGATTCAATTAAAAAACCAGTGAGGCAAGTGCCTGGAATATTGGTTAATCAATCAGACTTGGTGTCATCAACACTTGGCAGTAGACTATTTAATAGAGCGAAAAATGATTATTCTGAATCGTTGAAAAACGATGAAAGTATTGAGAAAAAAAAAGATGGAGATAATAATTTGTTAGATACAAATGAAATAGTTGCAAACCAGAGTGAAAGTATGTTTGATTGGAATGTAAAACTTGACCAAGTGAATAATGAAAATCCAATTTGTAGCAGTAGTGAAAATATTATTCAGTCCAGAAGAGAGAACAGTACATTTGAGATAAACAGGTAAGAGTTAACTCATTGTTATTAAATCTTTATGGTATATAAAAATATTTGATTGTTCCTCGAACAAACAAAAGTCATTACTAATATAACAACAGTAAACATTAGTCACCGTGATGTCACAGTATATGTTTAATATAGATATGTAAGAGGGAATATCAAGGCTAACATCTTTAGTTTCGTCTTCTCCACTCTCATACCTCTTGTACTTTTTTTAAAATTCTTATTTTATTAGTGAGAAGTTATTTTTTAAAATACATAGTGACAAAACAAAGACAAGATCAGTTGATAATTTTTTTTCTATTTTCATCGTGTTGTTATTATCCATAAAAAATCAAAGGATTACATGTGAGTGAAGGAATTTTTTATTTTACTTTTGCTTAAATTAATTTATAAAAAATTATAAATTACTTAAAGCTCATAATCAAAATAAATTTGGTTTCTCGTTACTACAAAAACAAATTGATCCATTTGTGAATTTATTTTCTGGTAAACAATAATTATGCAGCACATTATGTTTTATAAAGTTTATTAATAATTTTTATTACTTTATCTCAATTACAATTTAAAAATTATACAAAATATTGTGCTCGGTTATTATGTATATTTAATATGTACATATTTAATAAAAATTCACAATACTTAGTGAGTAGGAATGTGTTTATTGTTGTTGACGATGTGACTCTTCTCATAGGTAATTCGTCATTGAATTTTACTTGAGCATAATTAATATTGTGTTAATCAATTTTTTTTTTTTTCATCATATTTACATGCTAGTTTTAAAATTCATTTTTTTGTTAAATATATAATTTTTTTTTGCTAATGAAAAGCATCAAATTAAAATTGATTTCAAACGAATATTATTAATATTTTATACCTGACAAAAGAATTATTATTATGCTAAAGAAGTGTGTTATTTTTATTTATTTTTTTTCCATATAAATTCCGGTTAGAAAGACGTAACATTTTTTAAATAAATGATTAAAATTGAATAAATAAATTACGATGATTATTAATTTAAAAAAGTATATTTAAAATTTGCTTGCTGATAAGTTGATTTTAATTTTAGTTACATTGTTTTTTAATGCAATGAATGGAAATTTATTGTCCCACGGTCATCGTAACACCTGAGTAGCTAACGACGATTTAATTTTTCACTTTTTTTAAATGATAATAATAATTGGGTACCAGATTAGATTAGATATTTTAAGATTGTTACTTCTTATCATGATTGTATAAGACGTAAAATATTTATTATACTTTAGACATTAAAAATTGTCAAGAAAATTTGTATTGATGTATTTTTAATTTTCAGAGAATTTCTGAGGAAGTCAACTCGACTAGATTCAGAAGAAATTGATCATAGTGAGCGTGTAGCGAGTGACAGTATGTTAACGACTCATGTAAATAAAACAGAAACTAAAAGTTCAATGAGTGACATAAGTTATAATCAATCGTTAACCTTGCCAGAGCAAAGTAATAAAGAATTATCATCATTATTAAGTGATAAGCATGATGATGATGATGATGAAGAAAATGATTGCTTTGATAATGATATTTTTAGTCCACCACCATTGCCACTTGAAAACAGCAACACAAAATCAAAAGTATCATCACTTTTTGATGATTTAGATTCGGGTGACGATCTATTTTCGAACACGAGTTCCGGGTCACGTTCACAGAAAAGCGCTGATCAGCCAGCAGTTACCTCTCATCAGTACACCGAAAAATCAAAAACTATTAAGTCTCGTGGTTTATTTGATGAACCATTAGATTTGTTTTCCAATGATAACAGTGTACCAGAAATTGATATTTTTGCTATTGAATCTTTAAATAGTAGTAAGTCAGTGTTAACAAAATTACCTGAT
The DNA here is from genome assembly GCA_015776835.1 of Aphidius ervi. Taxonomy (NCBI): domain Eukaryota; kingdom Metazoa; phylum Arthropoda; class Insecta; order Hymenoptera; family Braconidae; genus Aphidius; species Aphidius ervi. Next base: position 690,956 of record MKYW01000028.1, on the reverse strand, counting down.
AAAAATACAAGTTCAGCTTCAGTTAAAAATTTATTTGGAAAAGTAAATTTATTTGACGACGACGACGAAGACGAAGACGACGATTATTATTTATTTGGTGCAAATACACAGAAACAATCTAAAATAAAAATGGATGACGAGGAGCACTTGACAGACTCATCTAAAAATACCGATAAACCTAAAACAAATGAATCAAGTGAAAAAAATACAACGAGTAGTGAAATTTTCAACTCAAAAAATACAACTAATCAGCCAGTTGTTGATAAATCAGAGGAAAATATAATAATTGATAATTCAACAGTGTCTAAAATAAAAATAACCCAAATATCTAAAGATAGCACAAAGTTAGAACCACCCAAGACACTTAAAATTCGTTTGCCAAATATTTCTGATACTGATGATTCAAGTCAAAATTCACGACGTACAGTTTCAGGAAAAATTGCAAATTTAATGGGTAAAATGGGAGATTTAAAAATACTATCACCAGTCGATACACCACCATTGTTTAAAAAAAGTGAAGAAAAGCCAGATACAGATGAAGAAATTTCAGAGTCAAGTTCTGTCAGTTTGCCAAAATCAACACAGCCTCTAAAAAGTAAGAAAAAAAAAAATAACAATTTTTATCAATTTTTTTTTATTTTTAAATAACGTTATTTATGTTATGTTTGTTTACTTTATTTTTAGAAGTTGATATTGAAACTAAAAATATTGAGAATTCTCCGAAATCTCCATCGACAATCGAAACAGAAACTGCAGTAAGTTTTGATGTTCCAGTACAGCCGGAAACGCTACTAGTTCGTTCAAAGGTAATAATAATAATAATAATATCAATCATAATAATAATAGTAAATAATAAAAATAATAATATCATTTTTTTAGAGTCGTGCAAAGATAACTGCTAAACGTCGGCCACAAAGTAGACATGCTCGACAATCAGCACTACGTCAAAGTGGCATTGACTTTGACATTGTTGATTCTGTTCAGTCTAGTGATGTAACAGAGAGACTGTCATCTGACAAAGCATCAACAATTGACGACAAATCAGAAGTTAGTTTAGAAAAAGAAAGCTCAAAGAGCATAACAAAGAATACACTTTTGTCACCTTCAACAGATGAAGAAGATCTCTTCGATGTTCCACCAGATTTACCAACAGATCCCCTTAGAGAAGACACATTATTTGGTCGTAATCAAATTTTATCACCGTTTGATCTTAATGAATGTGATGATTTGAAAAAAACTGAAGTAAAAGATACGGTTGAAAAAAATAATCAACAAGAAAAAAAAGATACTCATGAATTTAATAAAAATGATGATAATAAAACTGATCCTCTGAGAGGTTATAGTAATGATATGGTACAAGATCCAAGTCAATTGTTTGCACGTGTCACGAAAACTCCTTCACCAGAAAAAAATAAAAATAAAATTTTCGTTGATGATGATGATGATGACAGTTTGTTTGCTGATGCGATAAAAAAAGAGTCAAGTGATTTGGGAAATAAAAAAAATGACAATTTATTTCCTGATGAAGATTCAAGTGATTTATTTTCTAGTCCACTTACTAAGCAATTTGTTAAAAAATCAATGAAAACGACTAGAAGTTTGTTTGATGATGACGACAGTGATGAAGATTCGAAAGATGATTTGTTTGGTTCAGCATCGAGCAAAAAAAGTAAATCAAGTAAATTAAAAGCTGAAAATTCATTGACCAATGTGAGTCATGAAAAAATACAGTCAATAAAATCAGATAAGAATAAAGCGTCTATTGATAATAATGATGATGAAAATGACGACTTTTTCTTTAATGCAAATGAAAAAACTTTAAATATTGGAAAAAAAGATAAATTATTTTCATCGAAACCATCTGAATCAAGAAACAAAAGTATTTTTAGTGACTTAGAAAGTGATGATGATGATGACATTTTTTTACCAAAGTGATACTAGATTTTTGACTAATAATGATAAATGAAAATTATCATCGTCAACAAGTCATTGATTTATACATTGATAATGAAAAATTAAATAGCTCGAACAATTGTCAAATGTTCTCAGTATGTTGCAAGTTGAATAAATTATAATATATCTATATATTTTTATCATAAACCGATGTTGGAAAAAGTAGAAGAAACCAACACTGTCGAAAGAGCTCTGTCTTTTTAATTTAATTTATAAAATGCAAATTGTTAAAAAGAAAGCAAGTTATTGAGTAGGCAATTCATTTTTTTTCTTGCCTTTTTGATAAAAAATTATTTAAGCTCATCTATTTGTTTACGGATGTTAAAAATCAATTCAAGTCAACAAAGTTCATCAATTTTGTCTCCCACTCAGCAATAATAATAACCTGTTTTTATTATAATAATATTGTTTTTTTTTTGTTATCAATTTTATTGAGATTATAACGTATTTATTGAAAAAGAAATCTTTAATTTATTAGTATCTAAAAAAAAAAATAAACAACAATTGCCAATTTTTTTTAAATTAATATAAGAATATTTTTTTATTGTAAATAACATAATAATTGTCCATGTAAAAATCGAAAAATGTTAATAATTAAAAGGCCTAATTAAATACCTTATATAGAAGCATTCAAAATATTTTAAGTTAATATTATTATTGTATAAAAACCTATTATAAATTGAAGACTTGTCGAACTGAGAAATTAAATTTTCGACAATTTAATTAATTTATTAATTTATTTATTTATTAAAAAAAAAAGAAAATCAATATCACTGATAATCAAAAGCTTATTGTGCTTCAGAAAAAAATGAAAATTGGTAATGAAAAATTAAAAAAAAAAAAAAAATTTAATAATTCATATTCAACGGACGTCATAGAATTCATATTTTAAAATAATATTATTAGACAATTGAAGTTTGTGAATTATATATTCAATAGTCATTCAGGGGTGAGAAAGGAATTGACCCGGAATGAACTTATTATGCTCATTTGAATGATAATAATATTGGGCTTGGTCGAGGCTACTAGAAATTTTTTTTTTTCCAAAATGTTTCAATAAAAAAAAAAAAAAATTAATTAAAATACAAATGAATAAAAAAATGATAATCTGCATTTCAAATTTGTTTGTTTGTCGAAGGTTATCTGTTTATCTGTTTACCAATAAATTTATTAAACTTTTTAAATAAAATATACAATTGGCTATCTATAGACTGTAAAATAAATATGCTAGTCACAGGAATAATTACGAAGTTCACCTTACAAAAAAAAAAAAAAAAGAACAATAGTATTTCTTGGTGGTCAGGCTTTGACCTCCAATGGCTTATTCGTTTTTAATTTTTTCAATTTTGACGTGGTAACGAACGACCAGAGCATTTACTCAGTCGTTGATTGTTCGTCGACAAAATTACTTCAATCAATAAATAACTCTCTCTAGATAACTTGCTAATTTTCATTTAATCTTTAAATAATTATTTAAGATTATTATTATTTTTTTTTTATATTGATTTTTCACAAAATTTTTACTGATTAACTGATTAAAAATTTTGTTTAGTTTACTAAATTTAAATTGTAAAAAATATAAACAAATTTGTGTTGATAATATTGTCATTATGGAAAAAGAAGTTAATACAATACCAGTTGATTCGTCAAATGAAATCAGTCACGTTGCAGATTTTTTTACTGGATGTAATATACTTATTACTGGTGGATCTGGTTTTGTTGGAAAGCTGCTAGTTGAAAAATTATTACGGTGAGTTATCAAATAGTTTTACTCTATTTGATTAATTTAATTGTTGTTATTATAAAAATAAAAAAATAATAGTTTGTCGTGACTCAATATTAATCATAGAACATAAGTACATGCATAATTAATTAGGCAGAATATTTTTTTAAGTATCGTATACACGATCGGATATACCACCTGTGGGAAAAATATCATTTATGAATATAAATTTTAACAAAAGGTCAAATTCAAAATATATTTGATTTATTCCAGTTCATGTCCAAATCTCAATAAAATATATCTGCTCACGCGACCAAAAAAAGGTAAATCCCCGAGTGAACGTTACAAAGAACAATTTGAAGATGTTGTAAGTATGATGATGATGATGATTATAAAAATAACGACAATGACTAATCTACAAATGATATGATTATTTTTTTTTTAAGGTTTATGATAGATTAAAATTAGAACAACCAGATTTTGCAAGTAAAGTTGTGTTGGTAGAAGGCCAACTTGGTGAAATTGGATGGAAAATGTCACAAGATGATCGTGATTTACTTAAAAATTCACATATTGTTTTTCATGGTGCTGCAACAGTTCGTTTTGATGAAAAATTACGATATGCTGTCAATATTAATATTCGAGGAACGAAAGAGTTACTTTTGTTTGCACGTGAAATGCCTCAACTTAAGGTAAATAATTATAAAAATTAAATTAAAATAATAATACTTAATGTTTTTTATTGTTATTATTATTTTTTTTTTTTAAAAAAGGCATTTGTTCATATTGGTACAGCTTTTTCACATTGTGTAGCTAAAGTGATTGATGAAGTTTTTTATAAGCCACCAGTAGGCTGTGATGAGTTATTGACATTAGTAGATATTCTTGATGATTCTACACTAGAAAATATCACTCCAGGGTAAAATTAATCATCAAATTGTAATTTGATTATTTATAAATGAGATTTAATTATTTTTTTTTTTTTAATAGAATAATTGGTAAATGGCCTAATACGTATGCTTTTACAAAAACAATTGGTGAGGATGTCATTAAAAAACACAGCAAAAATTTGCCTGTTTGCATTGTTCGTCCGTAAGATTTTTTAACTTTTGCATTGAAAAAAAAAAAAAAATCAATGATTATTGTTATGATTTAGTTATTAAATTTGAATTATTTTAGATCAATTATGATACCAACATCCGAAGAACCAATCTCTGGTTGGATAAATAATCTTTATGGGGCAACTGGTGTTGCTTTTGGTGCTGGTATTGGAGTAATTCGAACACTTCATTGCAAAATTGAAAATGTAGCTGATATCATACCAGCTGATTATGTCATCAACAATATTATTGTTGCAGCATGGGACATACATAATCAGCAGTAAGTTTAGATTATTTTATAAATATTTTTCTTTTTTAAATATGATCATCTAATTATCTTGAGTAAAAAACAAATAATTGTTAATTAGTATTTATATATTATAAAGTATTTTTTTTTTTCATACTGAGTGAGCTTTAATCACTGTCAAAATGAATACAACAAGTATATTTTTCATTGTTGTTTTAAATATTTTTAGTTCAATGAAATCACTTGAATTTACTGAGATTAAGTCAATTGATGAAAATGAAAATGATCAAGTTGCTGATGTTGACATTGAACCACCAATTTATAATAGTGTTTCATCTTGTCAAAATCCAATCACTTGGGGAGAGTATATGAAATACAGTGAAGTTTATGGACTAAAAACCCCAAGTATTTTGTCAGTATGGTATTACTGTTTTACTTTGAATAGATACCTTTGGCTTCATAATATATATGTTATTTTTACTCACCTTCTACCAGCAATCATCATTGATACACTTGCAAGATTAACAGGAAGAAAACCAATGTACTTATTTAAAAATATTACATTTTATTTTGTAAATTTTACGATTATTTTTATATCAATAAATTTTTTTTTCAGGCTACTTGATACATATAGAAAAATTCATAAATTTAGCGGTGTTATATCGTATTTTTGTACTCAACAATGGCAATTTCGTAATAATAATGTCATGAAGTTATGGAAAAAATTACCATCAAATGATCGTAAAACATTTTGCTTTAATCTTGGCGAATTGAGTTGGCCAACATATTTTAAGGAACATATTCTTGGAGTTCGTTTGTATCTTATGAATGATCCAGCTGAAACAATACCTGCTGCACTGATAAAATATAAAAGGTAAATATTTTGTAATTTTTTTAAAAACTATATTGAGTGTTTAATAATCATTGATTTCTTTTTTCTGTTTATAGATTGAAATACGCACATTATGGGTTAATGACTGTTGTATATATTTTTGGTATATGGTTGGGCTATCATATTTTACGTTTTTATATTTCTATTCTTAATTATATATTTTTTTAAATGTGCATACTATCAATTATATTGTTTGTTAACTATTAGTCCATTAGATCCTTGATAATTAAAGTATATGAAATTATTTAAAAAAAAAAATTTAGTGAAATCTTTATGAAGGGTAAAAGAAAGTGACAAACAAGGTTTTTTTTTTTTTTTTTTNATTTTTTTTTTTTTTTTTTTTTATGTCGTGTAAATTTTGCTTGCGTGGGTGTGTCATGAATTTAGCATACTTTTTGCGAAACATTTATTTTTTGTTTCTTTATTATTCAACCCACTGTTGGGCAAAATAAATAAATAAAATGACAATTTTGTAACCAAAAACCTATATTTTTGAGCTCAAATTTTCAGGAAACGTTTGAACCAAAAATCCTGGTTAGTATGTAGACAAGATGTTTTCTTGGAAATAATCTTCAGATCTTCAACCGGTCCTTACTGTTAAGCACATTACAGGAAAACCGGACTGTGTATGTGTGTATGTATATGTTTATGTTTGTCACAACACAAAAGACGTCAAATAATGAAATAAATAAAAAATAATAATAAAACAACGTACTGAGTGGCAACATACTGTTATAAATAATGAAACAAAAAAAAAAATAAAAAATAATCAAAAAGATAAATAAGATTAATGTGATATATTTTTGATGAAAAATAATTTGAAATAATAAAGTAAAAATAATTTTATATGCGAGGTGTGTAATAACGAAGAGTTACAATAATTTTTATTGATTATTTATTTATTTATTTACATGACAAAGATCCATGCATATAATTTATTCAAAAAATAATTATAAAATAATATAAATAATAATATTATCCTAAAAGATTATATACATGTTCAAATTGAATAAAAATATATAATTTTTTCGGTAATTTCATTTGTAAAAATATGCAAAAAATATTTATATATATGAATTTTAAATTTTTTAAATTTAAACACACTATTTCTGATGTTTTTTACATTTAAAAAAATCTAAAACTTTATATCTTGTTTAAAATTTACATTTTTAAAAATAATATAAGTACAAAAAATTTTAAATTTTTTATTTTGTTAAGTGTATAGTGTCTTTGTGCGCGCCTGCGCGAGAGCTTCGACGACTTACTAAATAATGAATATAGCAGTAGGGAGTCCACATACATAGTCAGACAGAGACGTTCGCTATAACGCGAAACACGCAGCTCAGTCACAGTCAGTGCACGCCCGACTGCCCAACTTAGCGGATGTTGTTGCGCATGTAGCTCCTGGTTAAAATTTTAATTAATTTATATAAACTAAAAAAACATTATTATTTTTATTTTAATCCTTTCCCAGTTAACAATTGAATAGTTTTTAGTGACGTGAATATAATTTAATAACTAAGTTGATTATTTAATATTGTAAAAAAATTTTAACAATCCGGAATTGTTAGTATTTCGGTGTAAAACAAAATATAAAATAACACAGGCAAGTGACTAATGTGAGTAGTTTTGTTTTTTGTTTTTTTTTCATAAATAAATCTTGAAGAAAAGGGAAATAAAAAAATGTTTTGAGTTTATTTTTTATTATTTTATACTAAATATACGAGTGTAATATCATGAGTTTATACAGCTACGTTGTATGCGTTACGTGAATCGTTACTTGATACCCCGCAAGTTGAGACAAACCACCGCGAGTCACCGCCGGCTGTTGCCATAGCAGCACGCGTGCTACTGCCGCCACCGCCGCGATCAGCTGATCAATTGGTTTGATTTTTCTTCATTTTATTATTGCTTTTTTGTAGCAGTAGATATATAAATAAATAGTCAATTTTTTTGTTTATTAATATTATATGTAAACAAGTCTTTACGTCTGACATGCACTATAATATGCTAATAGTTTTTTTTTTCTTTTAATTTTTTGTGTTTCATATACTCCGAACAGTGGTAATTGGGTTTAAAATAAAAAAAATGTTGTTCGTTTTGATAAACGGTCATTGATCTTGATTCATTTGTTTCTCGCGCGTCTCAGTTGAAAATCATAAATGACATACTAATGAAAAAAAAAATATGGTGGCTGGTTAATATTGTATCTCATGTGATTAATATAGAAAATAAAAAAATAACTATTCACATATTTGCGTGTGAAATTATTATTGCACTGTGAGTATAGTTAATTTGTGTTTCACTCGGGAGTGTTTGGGTTTTTTTTCTTTATATTTTTTTTTAATAACAGTAGTTGATTTATCGTTGACTGACACATAAAAGTGCTATTTAGTGGAAGACATTTTCCAGATTTGTCGCAAACACATTGTTTTTTCGTTTCATGTAAATCATAACACTGCGGTTTTTTTAGTGAAACTATTTATGCCTACTCCAAAATTTTACTCATATTTACGTGAGTGATTAATGAATTTTTTATTTGCGTCTTGTTTTTATATGGAATATTTGGTTTAACGTGACTTTATGTGAACTTTATGAAATATTAAAAAATACGTTAAAACGACGTAAAAACAGTATATATAAACAAAAAATAATGTGATAGTTTGGAAAACAAAAAACAACAAGAATTGCTCAACTGTTTTTTGTTATTCGTTTTTGTTGGTGATCATCATAGTTAAAATCATGTAAGTTGAATAATATTATTTTAATGATTGATTGAATTTTTTTTTTCTTTTTAAACTAGATAAATTAATTCAAAATATAATTTAAGTAAACAAACATTATTATTATGTTTTATGGCTAAATTTTAAGAGGTCTATAAAGTTAGCACAGCCCCAATGGCATAATCACTTGGGACCTTAACAAGAATTTTGTGCAATTTATGTGCAAAAAAATTAAATTTTGTGCACTTTTATATTTTTTTTTATTATTGGTTGTGCTAGCTTAAATCCAAGATAGCACAACTCGGTCAATAATCAAGATACAAAATGGATATAGGGCCCATAATTTTGTGCGTTTTATGTGTAATCTAGGTCCCAAATTCCATCTTGATAGGACGAATAGTTTTTTTTTAATTAATTAATTTTTTTTCAAATATAATAGTAGTGCTACCTTAAATGTAAGATAGCACAACTCGGTCAATAATCAAGATACGAAATCAATATAAGGCCCATAATTTTGTGCGTTTTATGTGTAATCTAGGCCTTAAATTTCATCTTGGTAGGACGAATAGTTTTATTTTAATTAATTAATTTTTTTTTAAATATAATAGTTGCTTAAATTCCTGTTAAGGTCCCAAGTGATTATGCCATTGGGGCTGTGCTAACTTTATAGACCTAATTTTAAGAAAAACAATAAAGTCACCAAAACATTCCTTCACAGTTGAAAAAAAAAAAAATGCTAAAATCTGTTTTAAACTTTTTTAAATATTAAATTTGACATTATTTGTAGGTTAGAATTGAAATTTAACATTTTTTAAATAATTGACATTCATAAAATTGTCAAATTTAACATATGAAAAAATTTCAAGTTTCAATTCTAACCAATAAATAATGTCAAATTTAGTTTTTAACATTCAAAAAATCAGAACATCGGAAATGATTCGATACAAAATATATATTTTAACATTTATTTTATTGATCAATAAAGTAAAAATTGTTTATTCTTTTTCAACTTGAATTTTCTTATTTTTAAAAGTTTTGGTTATTCTTTTTTTTTTTTCTAGACAAACTAAATAAATTTTAAAAGCAATTTTATATTTAAGATTTAAACAGAAAAAGTTATATCAGGTAGTGTTAATTTTATTGTTTAGTTAAAAGTCAGCTAAATATTATTATTATTGATATATTAAACTCTTCAAAGGATAAAACATGAAATCGTTGAGAAATATAGTATGTTGGTGCTACGTATATTTATATATATTTAGCCGTTGGCATTATTTTCATCTTTCTATCTACTCACCTTGTTATACCTGTCGGATTGTTGACACTAAAAGAGACACATTTTATAGGATTATTTATGCGGCTTCGTCAGTGTCTTACTGTCTTCATATCGTAACATTTATCTGACGCATAGCTAGACACATTAATTCCATCAGTCTTTTCGTAGTTGGAGATAATTATTTGATAAAATTATAACTAAAATGTTTAACTCAAAATTAATTAAGTAAAAAAGTATTAAAATTTTAAACACAGGTCTTTTGATTCTGAATACAATATGATATGTTCTTTTTTTTTAATATGTTAATCGGGTCAATTTTAAATTATTTATTATTGAAAATATATTCTTTTATACATTAACTTTTACGAAGCAAGAAAATTTAAGATTAAGAGTTGAAATTATTGAAGCTTTTGATGTATCTTGAAAACTTTTTGAGTCATAAAATAATTCTTTTCAGTTGCGCCATCATTTTCTACATAAAAAAAACCTTTTAGAAACATTTATAAAAATTTTTTACTACGAAAATCGTAGTCTTGTCCAGCTCTGGAAATAAGACTTTTGATAAAACTATTAAGCGTTATTTAAATTTTTTGTGTTGACGTAATTTATGTTTACTAATTTACTGCAGTAATCACTTTTATGAAAAAAATCAGTTTCAATTTAATTAACATATTCATATACGACTGCAATATGATTTCGTTTATACAATTATAATTCTAAATATTTAGTTGGCCTTTGTTAATTAAATATTTAGTAATATATATTAACTAACCAAATAATTCTCTATATATAATTAAAAAAACTCTCGATCATTTTTTTTTTCTTATTTCATTGAGTTACTTGGCCTTGATATTGTTATCGATTTCCACTCTTAAAAAGTTTAACAAAAAAAAAAAAACTACCTTGGCTATTTGGTCGAGTAACTTATTTTTAACTTTTTAACTTTTTTTCTCAGTGTCTACATGCTATCATCAGTTGTATACATTTAAATACAGATTGCTAAAATGAATGAAGAATTGACGACAGAATGTACGTCGATTGATCGGTTTAAATTTAACTTTGACCAGAAGTCAAAAACCACTAAATTTAATATTATTAATAATTTATAAAATCGTTTCACAAAATCATCTGATTGTCGTTTTTATATTCAGTGTGTATAAATGCACAGTTTATATATATAAATGATAAAAAAAAAATATAACGTACATTTATAAATCAACTTTGAATAATTAACTTTAAATTTAATAACTTGAATTTTAATTTTCATTCGTTTTTTTAAACCTGAATTTCATATGAAAGTTTTTAGTAAGAAAAAATAAAAAAAACCTGCTTATATTAGCGTGATGTAAAATTTTTATAATATTTATTTAAACTTTTTCTTGAACTTTAAGATGATCTGATTGTATCTGTGGTTATTATAAAAGAGATATGGTTAACTTATCGATGAAAAATCATCGTCGTCGTAGTATACGTTAGTGAAAGATGAAGCGCACATGTAATGATTGAGCTATTAATCAGGGCGTAACCGGCCCAACTCGAATAAAACGTATTCGTGTAGCACGCGACTTGCGTCTAACGTTATAAAAACAGCCCACACACTTATTCTGCTGTTGATGCCGTGTGTGATTTCATTATTTTTACTGTATTTAATACTCGCATTGTAATTTATGATAGTGTCACGCTTTGTGACATTATCGAGATGTTATTATGTACATTAGACCGGCTCAAAAATCAACTAATTGTTTTTTTTTTTTCTTCTTCAAACAGAAAAATTGATATTTTAGAGTATAAAACAATTAAAAAAAAAAAAAACACCTCTGTGAATTGGAACGTGATTGGATTATATTTTAAAAAGTTGTTTACAGTTATTTTTTGTCTTTTGATCATTTCAACATGTGAAGACGACATTTTTTTTTTCTCACTTTTGTATATACACAAAGTGAAAGAAAATGTCATTTTAATGTTTAGACTATGATCATTAGAAATCTGATAAAAAATCTAACTTTACAAATATTATTTCTATTATGAAATTATGGAACTGTTTCTATCAAAATTTAAATTGTGTCGGTTTTATTTTTTTTAGATCTTCATCCAAGACTGCCAACAGTCTTGATATTTTCTTGGTCTTGCATATTGTATTATATTTATTATTTTACTTTATTAACATTGAAAATTTTTTGCTCTTCCAAAAAAGTATAAAAGTGCTGATGACATGCCAGAGGGAAAAATGATAGAAGAAAAAAAAAAAAACAAATAAACATAAAATAAACATAAAAAGCAATGACATGTGAAATGAGTCTTTCTGAAGAATCACCCATGTAGTACATATAGCTTTCTATCATGTGTATATTTTTTGCAGCAGCATATGGCAAATAAAAAAGAAAATATCAAGTGATGATGATAAATAGTTTACATAAATTTTGTTGATAAATAAAATCAAGAAAATATTATTAGTATATATACAACAATAAACTTGATAACGTTATATTTGTATAAAATCATTTGAGGTAGATTTGTTAGGCAACAGTAGCAGTAGCATTTATCTTGGTATATAGACCCTCTGTCGTTGTTGTATATAATAATGTCGTTTCATATATATAACCCGGCGCTTATTGTATCAAGTAGGCTGGATGATTGTTTCCTAGGTCGCAATGCGCCAAAGTGCAATCTCCGGTTGTTATAGGTTTGAATGATAAGAGTTGTTGAGTTATATTCATACCAACTATATCATATTATTATTATTTAATACGTGCTTGCTTTTTTAAACTGTCACGAGGCCCCTTACTTTTTTTTTTTTTATTTTTATTATTAACCATTTTGGGTGTGGCTATTCAATTTTGATTAATTCATGCGTAAGAAATATTGTTGTTTTATTTTACATTAAAAATAAAGTTTTTATATTTATTTATTATTAATCCAATTAATAATAATTAAATTGTAGAAATATAATACTTTATTTCAATTCAAAAAAATATATTATTTGCATATATATTTGTAGCTAAGGAAAAAGGATTGAGTTTTACTACTTGGATTGTAAATAGGTCATGCAGACACCCACGAGACTACTATTTATTTTTTTTTTTGCTATTTACATCACAGTTATTCCCCGTGTAATTTTTTTTTTATATTTCAATATATTTGAAAAAATACAACTATATTTATTGGTGTTATCAAAATTCTTTGTTGTAATTGTATATTTATCATCATTATTATTTTTTATTACTTTTAATTTATGTAAGCTTTGTTTTTTTTCTTCTAAAAATCATTGGAAAAAAATTATTCAATTTTGCAATGGTATTACTGTGGTATTTAACTTGAAGAAAAAAAATTTTTTTTAATGAAAAAAAAAAAAATAATAATATGTAATCGGAGCGCGCGCAGTTGACAGGGCGCGGTCACTGCAGTCGTGCCGGGCCCATGATGCACCCGTTTATTTCTTTAAATCATTCGATCTGCCACGTCTCTCACTTGATCGTAAATATATCACATATATGTTGTCTCTAATTTTAGTTATCAATTTTATATATTAATATACAATTATCAATAATATTTTAAGAGCTCTCTTAAAAGTTAAAAAAAATAAAAATAAATAAATAATAAATAATTGATTAACATTTTCATTTTGAAATATAAGTTTTTTTTTTTTATTTTTTTTTTCTACTCAATGCGTTTTGCAATTGAACCTTAAACACAGGTGCGTATGTGTGTATATATATAACTGCAACCGATTTGATTAGTATGATGAAATTGACTTGGTATTTTTAAATCGAATTCTACAACAACCCATTCACTGATATTTATTTGGTTAATTCAATGACCAAGATATATATATCAATATATATCAGAATAATATAATGCGTATTTTTTAAACAATTATTTTGATTGTTTATACATACTTAAAATAGTAATTTATTTAAATATATACTACTTTATTTTTTCGTATTTATTTAAACGATAAAAATTAAATTTTAGAATAATTAAATTTGATAAAATATAAAATTAGGAAAAAATTACAATCAAACGTTTGTCACTGTGATGATAAATATAGTTAATGTAGTAAACCAGCGACACGTTGAGAATTCCTGCTTTCATCTGTATGCGTATATTTTATATTATTGCAAAATACAACTTTGGTACGTACAGTGGCTCCATGCTGGACATACAACAGCTTGCGTGGTAAAATCAACACTGAAATAAAATTTAAAAAAAAAAAACATTCTATTTGAGGAAACAGAACGAATAGATAAAAAAAAACAACTACGTCAGTATATCGTGTCATTAAGTTAAATAGAAAATTTAATTGGTTTTACAAAACGTTTTACAAATCTATTAATGACAATGATAATAACAATAACCGTTAATAATTAATTTTTTTATTTTTCAGATTTTCAAGTTGAGCTATTCTATGCCTTCTACGTGCTGCCAGTTAATCAATAATAGATAAAACAAATAATATCTAATATATATTTGAGAGAAAAAAAATAGTTAAAATATTATAGGACATCATTTGCGTTAACATAAATATATATATTTGGATAAATAACTCAAATGAATAAAATAAATAATAGTATAACTTGAATTGATAAAAGTGAAGGAATAAAAAAAAAAAGTGATTTATAATTGAATGGTTGTACGTTCTCTTGAATTTAACCGGTCGGACATTGAACGCTACTCGTGCTCGCAACCGTAACGATTTTAAACAACCAGTCGATTGATTCTGACTTTGTGTATAAAGTGAATTTGAAGCCAACACCCAAAAAGCTAAACATGTTCGAATAAATCATCAAATATAAAATAAAAGTTAATACAATAAAATAAACATCAAATTATAACAAAAAAAAAAAAAACATTCAGCCAGAATCAAGTGCATATACACGTAAGTAGCCGTTGGATAAGGCTAGTAAACACTGAATTACATTGGAACCGCCAATCTGCAATCAAGGTTCATGGTTTTCATGGTGAGTGATTATTTATATTATATCAATTTTAATATTTTCAATAATAAAAAAAAACTAGCTATATTTTATTTTTATAAAAATAAAATATATATATATTATATAAAAAAATAATACTAACCTTGATCTGGATAAAACATTTTTAACGTTAACGACACTGTTCCATCAGAGAGCGATAACAGAAAAAAAAAAAAAAAAGAAAATATATTTATATCCACAGGCAAAGTGCCTCTGGTCATTTGACGATATCATAAAAAAGCGTGTCAGTCGTGACTAATATTTATTTGGAAGTGTTGACGACCTTTCATAACACAATTTAATATGAGTTTTATAATATTAAAAAAAAATAAAAAAAAGTTATTTATTTTAACTATATAACTTTAAGTTTTTTTTTTTGTTTTTTGACAATAGAAAATAACTGTGTTTTTTAGTTGAAAATCTTAAGTAACAAGTAATTTATTATTTATTTGAAAAATATATATAATTTGATGATGTTTATAATATCAGTTGTAAATAAATAAATAAAATATATATCATGAAAATCAATTGAGATAGCTGTATTACTTGTTAAATCTGATTAGGAATGGATTGAAACAAGCTTGTCAATGGGATCAAATATGTCATGGTTTTATAAACAAGTTTGCAAGACATAACTTGTTGAAATAAACTATAAGTAATAAATCAGTAAAACGTGTATTAAGTATCGTGTTGTATATTGATATTAAATAATAAGATCAGTGAAGCTACTGATTTTATTATAAATATTTATATGACAACAAAAGAAAATTTTTATATTGTTGATTTATATAAATAATGCATATTTTAATTAAATATTAATTTACAACTTTTTGCTTTATGTTTACACAGTCAAGTAGTAAAAATTACTGTTATTAGTTTAAATCGATGTGAGAGATAAAGATTTAAAAATACATATATATATTTTTTTATTTTTTTTTTATCACGCCTGTGAGGTTTCAGTTGGTATATATATACATATATTATATGGTATTTTTATGCATGTATCATGTTATCGTAATGTTGAAAACAATTTTCGTTTGGGTTCGAAGCTTGTTTGATAATTGTCATTTTTATAACCTCAGGGTGTGTTAGTTATTGACTCGATCTTAGCTTGTTATAATATACCAAAATAATTTTCAGTCTCTTTTCACGACATTTTTATGTCCCATATTCCTCGGAGTATACTTATACAATTTTTTTTTTTTGGTAACGTCAATTGAATGGGTCTTGGCCGTTGTTGCGGTTGGATAAGTGCCAATATTATCCACGAATATTGCCAATAAATATCATGTCAGCAATCCACTTACTCGTAAAATCTCAAACCGCATTCATTGCCACTTGACTTCCGTCGGTGTATATAACTATATACAGGGTGTTCTAAAATAAAAATCTAATTGCAGTTAAAATAACGATCTAATCAACAAATTTTTTTTAATAAAAGTTGTTTAGTTTGAAAGGGTGATAGAAGATTGTTTTTTCTTCTTTCAAAAAATATTTAGATTGGTGCGTCGTCAAACATTCTTGTTAGAATATTTATATTTAAATATTATATTTTATTTTTTATTTATTAAATTAATTTAACTTCAGTTCAATATTATTTCAATTTAGGTAGGTTTAAATAATCAAACAATGTAGATGTAATATATATCTTTATTTTAATGATCAAAGCTACGTATAAACGATCATGTCAATGCAATGTCCAGACCAAGACTAAAGACTTATATCTTAAATGTATCAACCAAAATGTTCGTTATTATCCAATACTTTTATGACCCATTCTGACCTCACAAATATTCCAGGAAAACATTCAGGGCCACACGTGTACTAGTTCATATTACAATCACACCATAGGCACACACAATCTCATCCAGAAATTCAACAAAAAATAAAATATAAAATAATCTTTTATTTTGTTTCACTATTACTCTCTTGAATAAACTAAAATTATTAAATAAATAATATCAAATTTCCAACAATTCTGTAAAATATTTTTGAGTTTTAATTAAATCAATTGATTTCATTTATGAATTAATATGATTGTCTTGTCATTAATCAATTTGCCGGTCATATTAATCAAGTCGGCATATCAACAACGAGGATTGTTTGCTTGGTAATGCGAGTTTTAACGTGACAGCTTAACTATTCGACTGTCAAATACAAGAGTCAAGTAATTTTAGTGTATGCCAACAATTAAATAACGTAATATGATTAACAGAAAAAACGATTTCAATATAACATTGTGTAGTAGTAATAATTCTCGTAATAATAAATGGTCGGTTATTTAATTAACAATTACTACTTAATCACGTTCTGCCATCCCAAGTAAAACTTATAGTATAATGTCTGAAAAAATTAAAATCTATTCAGCTTACACCATCAACTTATTAATATTGATTTTTGTTGTTTTAATGCATTTCCTATTTTAGGACACCCTGTATATATCTTATACAATGTTGGTATATAAAATTATTCAACACAAATTTAGACATGTATATGTATACTCACAAAGAAATCACCAAAATAAAAAAACAGTAACATGATCGTTTATTTTATTCGATATTTATTGTTGGCTTTTAAAAGTCATACTAACTCAAGGTTTTTACAATCATAAAATTATCTTATTATTTAAATTTAATATTTTATGATGTTCTTTTTTTTATTTTTATGATTAATTTTTATTATTTTTTAATCTAATTTTCAATGTGAGTTTTAAATTACATATTTATAAATTGAATTTATAAATTTATTGTATTTTTTATTTGTTTTGTGTGTGAAAATATGGATAAAAACAGCAGAGAAACGCCAAATCAGGTTGACGATTTCAATGATCCATTTATGAAAGATTAAATTTATATTTGGGTCATCATATACTCGATAACAGATTTACATCTAATTTTTTTTTTTTTATATTAAGAATTTTGAGGCAAAATGAAAATTTATATGTAAAATTTTCTCTCTTTATTTTTGTTTAACATAAAGTTAAAATTGATTTTTAAATCTCAAAATTTAATTTATGAGCATTGCGTATTATTTTCAATTTTTTTATTTTCAGAAAGTTGAAAAACTTTCACATAAAATATGTTCAATCAATGGGGAATACACCTCTGTAAAAATTCTTAGATTTAATAGAAATGAAAAAATTTAGTATTTGATTCTAATTTTTATTTTCTATATTTTTAAAATTAAAATTATTTTATATTATTGTATAACGATAGTATAACGATATCTTGAAATTTATTCAATAATTTTCATCAATGAATTATGTAAAATGTCATCTTCATTAGTCGTTTCCGTTTATATATATATTTTTTGTTGCGTTTTGTTTTCATTGTTGTATATAACTGAGTGTATAAAATGTCGATCATTTTGTCGTATTAATAATAGTATTCATATATTATTAATATATAACTAATTAAAACGATTTTTCTGCTAGCAATTATATACCATCATAATTACTATCATCTGATCAAATAACTATACATGCGGGTGTCATGTGTCTCAAACAAATCCAATGAATAATGAAAATAAATATATGTATTTTTTAAGAGAAGAATAGGATCGAATCAAGGCTCCGGACAACTGCTTGCTCATTTAATCAAATAATATTTGAATGTTTATTTAGTTTTTTTTAATTGAATTTTATAGACTTATATTATCTACCCAGATAGATAGTTTGCGATTGACTCCAATTTTTCAAAAGTCTTTTGTATAGTACAAACAAAGCCTTTTAGTACTGCAAGACAAAAAAGAAACGCTCTTTATAAAATAATCAAAATTCATAAATAAAAAAATTGTACATATACGTTGCATGATTATCTATTGAAATACAAGGAAATATTGTAAAATTACCTCAAGGTCAACAATGCCTTTCCGGTTAACTGCACGGGAAAGACAAAGAACTGATAATAAAAAAAAAAATACAATTGGCTGAAAAAAAATCGAGTTCGTTGTTGTATAAGCTGATGGACTGGCTGGGATTTTAACTTATAGAAAAAAAAAAAAAAAAAGAGGAGACGATGATCATGATTGCAGCAGGATGCTTGGTTGAATCCCACCTCCTGCTTGCTCCTTCACTCGTTCCAGTGTTTTATCCACCTCCACCAACTAACCTACCTAACTCACGCGAGACACCGACGCCGCCGCCACACGCCACGCCCGCCATTCACCTTCAACTTGGTTCAGGACAGACGCGTTCACGTGGATATGTGGGAAAACCCGTTCAAACATATATATATATACACACACACACACGCACAATCATATGTACTCAACTCCAATAAACTTGAGCAAATTTTGTTTTATTATGAAAATATTTAAAATAATTATTAAACCTATTTGAAAGGAAAAAAAAAAAATGAGGAAATTATCTCAAATGAAATAATGAGAAAAATAAAAAATTAATTTTACTCGAAGGTCACTTGTTTTTATGCCAAGTCATGCTGTCGAAATGATAATATTTTGATGATTATTATATGGTGACAGACAATTTGTAAAAACAGTTGAAGAAACTTGCTGTTGACCGATTGTGAAAAAAAAAATTGCTGTCATCATAGTTTTTTTTTTACTCTCTTATATATATATTTATTTGCTTTTTTTTTTTTTTTATTCTTGACTACGCTGAGTTGAGTTTAAAGTGCATCAGACACCCGATATGATATGTGTGGTATGCATCTATATATATGTATGCTAAACGTATTATACGTGGGCTATATAACCATGTGACATATCGTGCGATATACAAGAAAGGCGTGCCTCTGTCGTTCAACTGCGCAGTTTATGTTCCACGCGTTGTAATCGTGTGCAACGAAAACATTATGTATTTGCTATATTTGTCTAACATTGCAACTTGTATATATATATCGCAGATGTTTTGTTAATATTTTTTTTGGCTCAAGATTCCTGGAGACTTTAAAACGTTTAAGAATTTAATAATTGCTCAGTTTATACTGTTACAATTAAATGAATTTAGTTTGATGAAAATGAATAGTTATATATTTGTAGAATCTAATTAACAAAAAGTATTTTTTTTTTGTATTTTAATGAAAAAATTATCGAGAAACTTGGTTGACTTTTGCGGCAAGTTTGGCTTATAACATCAGTGGAGATGCTTGTAAGAGCCTACTGGTTAATATGTTTTTTAGGTCAGGGGTTTATGACGTCATCATTTTTTCTTTCTTTCAATATCATTCAACAGCTCATTTTTTCTTGCTTGTACACTGAACCTTGGTAGCTCAAAATTGAGTCTAGCTGGAAACAGTCATTTTATCTAGTCATAACACAAGCTTTGGGAACCTAGGCTTGTTTCAAGTTTGTGCCAATGTGTTTCATCAAGCTTAGCACAAGACTCAAAATACCAAATTTGTGTCAAGACTATTTTTTAAGTACCAGCCTCAGTAACTTTGTGAGTAGAAATTTGTTCAGGCTAACCTGAACACTGATCGGTTTCGGATCAGGACATTGTAAAGTTGTTCTTCTTCAGGTATCTCCATCCTGATCCAACCAGGATTAGGATTGCCTTATCACATCTTCGATAAGAGTAGCCTGATTCAATCCGGATCAGGTCTTGATTAAGGTAGCAGTATCAAAAAATGTATTAATTTGATACTTTTATCTTGATCAAGTCCTGATCCGGATTGGATCCGGCTTCCCTATTACGCATGTGATAAAGCTAACCTGATCCCAGATCCGGATCAGGATTTGATCAAGATAAAACAAACAAATCGAATTCATTCTTTTTTCAAATACCTTCATCAAGTCCTATTCTGGAATTTGACATCCAGTGTCAATCTTGTGTCTATTAATTGTGTGATACAAGCTTCTAACATGTGGGATCATTTCCTGTTTTTATTTTTCGAATAGTATTTTATGCTTGTAAAAGACTATTAAGACTATTTATACTTGTATATGTGTATGGTCAATATGATAGCGTCGTGGTGTTTGCATTGAAAAGTCCGAGTTCAAATCCCTTTAAGGTCTCGATGTTAACCCTATTTTAAAATGATAAAATTCAACTCTTTCTTAGCTCGACTATTAAAAATTTATAATTCCCAATCGTAACGCGAGCTATAGACTCCAACAAAGCTTACCAGACGGTTAATTTTAAATTATCAATTATCTGGTTGACAATTATTTATTTAATAAATTTTTTTGGTTAATTCCAAAGATACGATTTTGATTTTATCTATACAAAAATTTAAGTATTTTTTCATTATTATTATTATTATTATTATTTTGTTTTGAGAGGAGAGAAAGTTGAATTTTCTTAGCAATATAGGATGTTGTGAATCTTGTATTATACGTTCGATTAAGATTTACACTGCTGCAGATCATCGTAATGAAGAGAGCATGGAGCGTGTCGACAACGACGACAGGGGTCCCCTTATTTCCGGCAAACCATATCCGGCACACAGCACTACATCTATATATGTATATATATGTATCTCACTATATAAACTAGCAGACCGTATACACATCTTATATACTTTGCCACGCATGTATATAACGACGTTTAATATATGCTTTTAGTCAGTTTTCTTTAGTGAATTTCTTAAATAAATATGCGAAACTTGCCAAACGTCATTCATTATAATTAAAAAGTAATACTTGGTCTCCAAAACTTTGTATTACTAAATAGAAGTATTTTTCAAAAAAATCACAGATATTATATCATAACAAGACCCTTCAAACTCATGCAAGAATCATCTATCTTGTGCACTCATTGAACAATTGAGAAGTATTTTTTGTTCAAGAAAAATATCCTCCTGACAATTGGACATACAGTTGCGTTATAATAAAATATTTCCCTGTTATAATAAACACTATAATTGAAAGTATGTACTAATGCATATATAATATTATAACCAAATTTATTATTCTTCATTTTTATACCTTTAAACTTTCGAAGAACAAGAAAAAGAATCGTGACCTTTAAATTCGATTTTAGAAATATCAATTCAAAGGAGGGGCATCATCATCTTCATCATCATCATCACCAACATCATCGTAATCGTGTGTGGTGAAAGGCGTGAAAATAATGAGATGATGGAAGATAGGCTGAAATAAAAAGGGGACAAACTTTTTTTTTTTATTTTTTTTATGAGAATAATAAAATAATAACATTCACTTTACCTCAAGGCAGGATTTATAATCAATCAAATTTTTATTTCATTTTTTACTTCAATTTTTTTTTTCAAATGTTAAAATTTATAATTCATGAAATGAAATAATTTCAAAAAAAGTACTCGGTGATCAATACTATGATTAATTTGTTGATGAAAATTTTTGCTTTTAATTTTTATATGTCTAATCTAAAATCATAAAAATATAATCAAATTTATGTGTGAAAAATAAAAAGAAAAAATCTATATACGTAATATTTAAATCAACATTATTGATGCCAAGTTGAAAAACTTGTTTGTAAAATTGATAATTTAAGATTTAATAAAATATGCAAAAAATATAGATATTATACATTTTCAAATCATAAGTCCCACACATTTGAAAATCCAGTATAGATTTAACGCTGTCATTAGAGAGAAAGAGAGTATTATTTTAACAATTTTATTGGTATATATTAAAAATGAAAAAACATAAATAAACATATTACTACGATGTAAATTTTTAAAAGTGAATTATATTTAAAATTTATTATTATTTTTAATGAGAAATTAATTTTTACATTTATTTAATGACAGCAAATAAAAGAATTACGATGATGGGAATTTTATATAAAAAAATATAAACGATCGATTGATTATAACGCCAGTTTTTTTAGTTTTTTTTTTCTAAATGTATATTTGGTTATAAATGCACATGTTGTATCTGTACTTGTTGGAGCAACATAGCAACATAACATAACGCCCCAATAAGGACTTAGTCAATATAAATAAATATATATATATGTAAAAAATAATAGTTTAACGTGTTTAGTTTGTACCTTCAAATGTTTATTTATGTATTTATTTTTTAACTATTCTCGTTGACTCAATGATTGTTTCTGCGTGATTACCTCAAGCCACTGCGCTTGGCTGTATATGAAGAAAAAAAAAAACAACATAAAATAATTAAATCCCTCTGGCATTAATTAACATTCGTCACGTGTTTGATGTGCACCCATACTGTCTTTCTTCATATAGCATATATGTATGTGATTGCGGTCTCCGGGTGTTTGACCTTATTGACGATCGATGTTAATGGATATCACCATTTGACATTCGTTACATTATATATATATAAAAGCGCGGGACTTGAGAAAGGCGCGTAAAAGCAACCGATACCAATCGGTAATGTGATATCGCTCAACTGCAAAATCATATAAGATATATACTTAATTGCTATTTCATTGCGACTACTGATCAAGTCACTAGCTACGACATGGCTATTTTTTTTTTTTTTTCAATCTTTGTTAATTCCTTTCATTTTTCATATACAAGTCACATAACATATATATTAATAGATGCGCCAATGAACTTTTTTATTTCTCATCTAAGGAATCATAAAAATAATTTATCCTGAGATAAATTTTTTTACTGCATGCTAACAGAATAAAAATCCACAAGAAGTATAGGAAAGTCTTATTCTAAGTGTGTCTAATAAGTCATGAAATTTAGGACTTGGTATAATAATTTTTAGTTTGGGTGACAAGGAAATTAGTTCATGATCATGATGAGTAATGAAATAGGTATATAGAAAAACTAAAAAGCATAAAACTCTTTTTGATTTATTCAATTCAATTAAATTCTGAAGAAATGATGAGAAATTTTAATAATTTTTCCTGAACATTGGAAATAAAACATAGTTATTACAAAGATGGTTAGAATAATTTTTATATTTTAAAGTGAGTCATTGTTTTGTACACAAAATGGTGGCATATTCAACATTAAACTTTGTAATTGAAATTGCGGAAGTTGTTCTTATATATGGGGACTGATAATAAAGTGGATAAATTGTTTCGTTCCATATTCTCATCTTTTCTCACACAACTTAATGAATTTGCGTAGTGTTGATTGTGTTTAAATTTATTTGCAATTATATTTTTTTATATTGTGAGTAAAGAGAAATAATTATATGAAAATTTTCATTCATATTAATATCGAATAATTAGTATTGACAAATATGGAATCTGAAGTTTTTTGTGACAAAGTAACAAAGTAACGAAGTAAATTAATTTTTTATTGGTGTTGTCGTCAATATTTGGAAACTTTCAATTTAAACTTTTTTATGGATTAAGAGTTTCATTATTGAATTAAAAAAAAAACATGTTAATAGCTATTAGCTACGTGTGAATAAATTATTAAAAATCAAGTGGTCCGACTGTGTGTCAAGTGCAGTAAGTTAGTACTTAATTGCAATAGTGTCGATGATAAATTAAATGGTTAAAAAAAAATTTTTTTTGAGCTCCCAGATACGAAAAGGGTGTTTATGCCTTTACACTTTTATCGAAAGACTTAAGTGGTATAAACATTATACCAGTAAGAGGTTTTCATTAATTTTTATTACCTTGTGAAGTTGTTTCTTATGCGTATATACTAACTTTGCCCTATCAGTCTTGGAGACTTTTTTCTTTTTATTCTGCCACATCATTCTATCTTTTTTTCTTTAAAGTTACTATCAATGTAAATGTATTTGTTGGTATAGTATTTATTTATTTATTCTTCTCGTCTGTGTGTGTGTGTGTGAGTGTCGTGGTCCAATTATGGATACCACAATGGTTGGTATAAATAACAACGTGATCGATAATCTACTTTTTCACCAATTCCCTCGGGGGTCATCCTCTTCAATTATATCCAAACTACTTTAGATTAATTCTTAAACACAAGCCGATAGATTCCAGGAATTTTTCTACCTTAATCATGATTCAACTAATGTGACAGTCATAGAACAAAAAATTGTTATTTTTTTGTTAAAAAAATTACTTGACATTATTATGTAATTTATTTTACAATCAATCTATTTAATTTAAGTCGTTTATTTATTATTTTTTTTGTTGTTAATTAATTGATTATTTTTTCGACTATTTGATTTAATTTTTTTTTACTAAGGCTTGTGTTATGCCTGGAAACACAAGCATGGCACGAGGTTGGTATTTTGAGCCTTGTGTTGAGCTTTGAAAAAACAATCGTCATAAGCTTCTGTCAAGGTAGACACAACCCTAGACTACCAAGGCTTGGTGCACAAGCTTGTAACAAGCATGGTACAGTTTTTCAAACTTGGGAAATCTTACCTAGGTTGTGGACCTTGGATAAACAAAAATTGTATCTCAAATTACCATTTATTATATCAAATTAAAATAAAAAATATAGACAGAAAAATTTTACTAAATTTAAATTGAGTATTTTTTTTTCAAAAGAAGTAAAAAATATTTCTGCATTTAATTTAATAATTTTTTTTTCTTCAGTCATGGAAATATTTTTTTTCAGTGCACTTAACTACACGCTTTCTAATTTGGTATAAATATTACAATAATCAAGGCTCATTACAAGCGCTTGTCAAAATGGATTGTTGTAATTTACATGTTCATCTCATGGATATTAATTTATCGATTGCTGAGACGACACGAAAACTTTTTATATAATTGTGTGTGTGTGTAAGCACGTGTGTGTACACGAATGTTGATTCTCGGTAGATATCAGTTACTTGTTACTGCACTTGCTACTTAACTCGTGTGTAAAAACCATTCATGCTTATTACGTGTTTTGCATGTATTTATAAGCTTTTGACCACCAACCACGTTATTTTTATTATAACTTTGGCTGATTTTTAAGTGAATTTTTTTTATTTTTCTGAAATCGTTTGACGGAAAATAAAATTATATTTATAAGGCGTTGGAAAGTAATATGTACGTATGCCTGTGAAAACGATTAACATTTCATACAAGTGCGTTCATTTAAATTTAATTTCAGTTTTTATTTCACAATATTTTCAACGTTATTGAAAAAAAATTGGTTATTTATTGATCGCATCATGAAATCGATGAAAGTTTCATCTTATTATTATTTATTTCAGAGGAAAAATTAAATGTTTAAGCCATAATATTCTTGCTAAAAAAAATGATAATTGTCGTGTATCAAAGTATTTAGTTTTATATATGTATATATGAAGAGCATTCCACGGCAAAATCTTCGATCTAGTGTTATTCATAGTTTTTTTTTTTTTGCTTCCGTCTGTTACGAAAAAATTCCACAACTTTTTAAAAAATAAACTAAAATCGCATCATGGTGAGAATATTTTGGACTCGATTAAATGTCACGTTTATTTATTTATTTATTTATTTCGATATATAGAGATACTGAGTTTAAATACTCACTAATTATTATGCGTGAAATAAAAGCCTACTGTTTTACTAGCTGAATCATGGTACTACCTGTGAGTCATATGATAGAAATCTGATACAGATGTAGACTAAAAGTATAAAACTATAACTATTACTGTCTCTTGTCGAACGATATCTCAGATCTAGAAATAAATGTATATTTGAGTACTTGTTATAGAAAAATGTAAAGCTGTTACTAATGACTTCAAAATGAATGTCAAAAAAAGTTTGATAACAGGTGCTACGACATTACGACTAAACCAATTCCGACTCCGACTTGTCGACTCACGATACTTTTACCGTCGATATCTTGACTCAAGACATTTCGACTTTTTTTTTTGTTTTAAATTGATTTTTCTTTTGTAAATAATTATGGAAAACTGTGAATTTAATTCTAAATCCAGTGACTAGGCACACATGCGAAGGTACATAATCGTTAGAAAACAATGGGCCAGGGTCGTAATGTCGTAAATCAAAATATCACGAGTCGAAATGCCAAGATCGAGATGACAAAGTCGAAATGACGCGGAATCTGATAGCTTAAAAAAAAATGTGTAAATGTGTAAAGAATCGCGTGGTTCCCGTTGGGTTAGTGCCAGCTTCTGTTCACATGAGTTTTGTTTTGCTTTTATTTCTTTAAACAATGAAATGTGTTTTTTTATCGAACCAGTAGCACTAATGTTGATGTCCAACCAGTCTAGAGACCTTTCTAACCGCTAGATAGCGACACGAGTGTTTAGCACCTGTGCACTTATCCAAAACTCGTTTTTTGTTCAACCTAACCCTCTTCTTGACTTAGTAAAACTATATAATAGCGCAAAAACTAGACGAGAAACGCAAATACTGGCCAAATAGTCTCAGTTTAATAAAAGTTTTTTTTAAATTCTTTAAGCAGAATAAAATTATTATCATTGATAAAAATAATTGAAAGAATTTGATCCATTATTCAACCCCTCCGACTTTGAAGTAAAACTATTATGAAAAATTTATATATATTTTAAAAATTGAAAAAAATAAAATACATGAATATTGTTTTTATCAGAGTGTGAATTTGAAAGTAACAATATAGATTTTTTTTTCGTTTTTTTTTATTTATTTCTATATGGGGCGTGGTAAACTTTTTTTTTTGCGTCACGATAAAATTTTGCACGAAGAGAAAAAAAAAGATAATTACAGTGTGAGATATTAAGGCCGCCGACCAAATCGATCAGATGGGCGTCAAAAATTTTTCGTGAAGAGGATATAAAGCATCCAAAAACAATTTAAAACAGAGTACACATCCAAAAATATTGTATATATATGTAGAGAGTTATTGTGCCACTACTGATAATGTAAATTTGTGTCTTTTATCCTTCAAAAAATGATAATAATTTTATTGATTCATAGTGTATACATAAATACATATAAAAAATAAGAGAAAAATAATATCTATAGGTCTATAATTTTCGAAAAAAATAAATTAACTAAATCTATAAATTCAAGAGAAAAGAAAAATGAAAAAAAGAATAATAAAACTATGTGAGGATGTGTGTATGCATAAAAAAATATGGTGTGTTGTTGGTATTCGTCGTGGTTTCACGTGCCAATGGGGGGTCGTTCTGTAAGGTGGGACATGAAGTTGTGGTACATTAGCTCCCCAGTTTATATTTACGACTTGTGACTCGGTCCACAAGAAGCAATGAACTGTGCATTAGCAAGAAGGCAATATGCAAGCTCTACTGTATACCACAACAGCCGCATTTAATCAAGTATGTGTGTACACAGAGTGCTTTCTATTGTCCGAAAATTAGCGTGATAAATTGTAGGACGATTGGTATGTGTGTATGGCTCGTTGATATCATACAATTTCCAACAAGCTATATATTTATTGAGGCATATATGCGTGTAAAAAATAAACCAATAAAACTCGTGAATTTTTTATTTTTCTTTATTCTGTTTTATTGTTTAAAAATATATAAGTATATAATACATGTAAACAGGTGCATGTATATTCTTAAAGAACAGCCAACAGGGCACGCGAATCTTTTGCATTATATACATTTAAATAAAGAATGATATAAAAAATGAGGAAAATCATGACGCGATGAAAAAGATTAAATTATTATAATTGTCTCGTAAAATCCCGTTTTTTTTTAATGTCAAATCGTTAACTTGAGTTGCCAAAAAATAAAACGTATATACATGCATGTGGAAAATTATACTTGTTATATATTTTAGGATGACAAGTTTTGATCATTAAATTTATTATTTGACTTTTGATCAATTGCTTATAATTTTTTATATACATTTTATTTTTTTAAATTTTTTATGCCTCACAAGTCGAGTTGTAAATATTACTTAAATTCAAGTTGATTTAAATACCGTATAAAATTTTTTAAATTTTTCATAAATTTATATAAATAATAATGATAATAATTATTAATATTGAGTTAAAAAGTTTACGTGTTTTGGTAAAATATATATGTTAAATAAAAATAAAATATTTTATTATCTGATTGGAGAAACATTTGCATGGAATGTTGAGTAAGTGAAAAAGCATACTGCCGGCTTGACTTCATTAACGTTCCAACAATTTTTAAGATAAGACAAAACTTAACAAGTCGTTTTGCTACAATTTACTTTGAAAAATTCGGACATATACTTTTTGGAGATTACACTGTTAAATTGTACAACTCTAAGAATGTATTTTACTATAGAATTACAATTTTTATTTTTAATCCAAGTAAAAAACCATTTGAATATTCTAAAAATTTAAGGAGAAATAATGATTATAGTCACCATAAAAGTTGTGTCATAAAATCAACAAAGAAATTTACAAACAAAATCAAAAAAAAATATTAAACAACAACTGCTTGTTAAAATCGTGAGTAATAATTTTTATTTAACGTGACATTGGAATTTTTGAAACATTATCAAATTAGCCATAGGTGTATTAACCTCCTAACACAGTTCCTCATTGGATAATTATTAATACACACTCTTTGCACAATACCGCGCATCTTTATGATTCTTTTATTCTCACCTCGATTTTAGCTGACATTTATTTATATTCCCTTATAAGTACACTTTGTTCCAACTAAAAATTCCCATCAGACTCTTACATTCTACAAATTGCTTCTTGAACAACCCGTTTTTTGTTTTTTTTTTTTCTTTTTTTGTCCTTTGTTTCCACAAAGTACGTTCTTACTTGATTCTAGAAAGCATTATTCAAAAAAACATTCGTACTAGAATATATACTGTATTGATTCTTAACTTTCATGACTGTGGTTTCAAGGGCGACATAACAGGATAAGATCTCGTATGCTTGATATTTTGATGGATAAAACAGAAGAATAATAGATTAAATTTTTTAAACTTTTAGATATCATTAGTTTAAATTTTCTTGACTGTGACTAGTCGCAATAAAAAAAGAATTGATTTAATATTAAGCATATTGACATCGGTTATTGGCATTCAAAAAGATTGACTTAAGTTAAAATTTCGAAATGAAAATCATTTCGATAAATCATTGAAATAAAACGTATACTAAAAAACAGTATCTCGATTATTGACTGTCATGAGACGGTAGTTTGCATAGACAAGGACATTCTTGTTGATACTCAACGCTACATGGTAATATGAAATTATTTGCATCTATCCAAGGATATATTCAACCCAGTAATTGCAATATATATAGTTTTTTTTTTTTTCATATTTTCTTAACCATGAATAAATAATAGAAAAAAAATATTGACTTACTAAAATCAAGATTGACAATGATTTGCATTGAGACTTTTGCTATCCAATTACGAAAAATTAATTCTTTATTTTTTATCAGATACTTGATACTTACTTGTATATTACTTTTTCCCTTCTACAGAGACATACATATAGTATCGAGAAATATAAATATCCTATGTGAAGGTGTACTATATATTTGACAAAATATATATTTATATTTACACATTTAATATTTTATGTATTTTTGAAAATATAATTAAATGAATAGACAGCTAAATTTCAATTGATGCTTGTGTCTTTCTATCGATCGTTTGTTGTATTTTTATTGGTGACTACTATTCAAGCTACAAACATGACACTTGCATTTATCTATATAAAGTAAACAATAGAAGTCGACGACGACGACACTGAACATATCATCGGTTTGTAAACAATCCTTTTTCATCCCTTGTTGTCACAACCCTCTTACAAAACACCAGCTGAATATATAGTAATAAATTACAGATGTATTAAATTCACTTATGTTTGAAATGTAAAATTTTTTGCATAATTCAACAGCTAAAAATATGTAAAGAAAATAAAATACGAAAAAGACAATCACAATGGTCCACCACAGTTTCTTCTTTGCCTGTTAAATTTATTGAAAAATATATTCAAAAAAAAAATTTTAACAAGTGCCATTCGATTGAATTAAATAAATAATGAGTGAATAAATAATCATTTTTTATTCGAGAGAATTATCATAGATTTATGGTTTACAACAGTTGTACCATGGATTACATCTGTACCGGAAAACAACAGATTATTATTGTACAATATGAGCAACTGCATTGTCCTAGGTAACTGCAGTGTTGCGTCGACACCTCATACTGTTTTGAATTACAAATGCATGAATTATGTATTTGTGTATTAGGCTTTTTTGTGAGTTGATATTTTCAAATTGTCATCAGCTTTATTCTCTTTTTAGCCACTCCAATGTATACCGTATGGTTATTTTAAAAATATTAATAGTGAAACGATAATAAAACGAGAATTTTAATATCTCTTCAGGCTCAAAGCGTTTACATTCTATTCATTCAGTCTGAGACAAAAATTTTAATCTATACACATTGACTTCGTAGTAAAAGTTTTATGTATATTTAGTATTTAGTAATTTCTTCTACTTTTTGTTTGAATTTCAATTGAAAACTTTAGCAAAACTTCAAACCTGCTATACATTCTATTTATTTCTTATTTCATGTTCATAAAATTTCTGACAATTTTATCATTTACAAAAATCATTCGCACAAATTTATTTTATACTGTTGAAAATCTGTTGTTTCAATTCAATTATTTCTTATGTTTACTAATTCTATCTCTTTCTTACGGTCACTAACCCTAAAACTGCCTCAAGGTGGCACTCGTGGCCCTGTTCCGCTACATTGAAGAAACATGCATGACTTTGCTACCCTAACCTCTACTCGTATATATGGGACAACTTTCAACAGATATTTTAAGTTAAAAAAAGTTGAAATTCAAGGTTGAAAATGTTTGCTTTTTTTNGCTACCCTAACCTCTACTCGTATATATATGGGACAACTTTCAACAGATATTTTAAGTTGAAAAAAGTTGAAATTCAAGGTTGAAAATGTTTGCTTCTTTTTTTTTCTTTATTTCGACATTAGACAGAGATTTTAACTTTGGTTCCTATAATTTTCAGAGCTCGTTGTTTTGCGTAGAAATTATTAAATTTATCCACATCATTGGTTATTCACAAGTATCAATGTTGTTTTTTATATTTGTTTAATTATTTTTTCAAGGTTGGCATGAGTAGAAAGAAAAGTTGAAAAATACATTTATGAATTTTTATGTAGTTTTAATACGATGATGATGGGTACATAATGTGTCAGAAAGTTGTCGACTAAACATGCACAGTAGCTGTACTCGGTACTTTATATGTACATACATACTTTATACATACATATGTATTTATAAATACATATATATAAATGAAGGTATGTTAATGTGCCGCCAGACATGAAAGTTGAAGCAACAGACTGGTAGCGTCTTGTAAGGTGATTAGAGATGAATCTCACGGATTTTACGACAGTACAAAAAGATATTAATTTCATTTTTTCTATTCATTAAAACCATCACCCTTCATTGCAAACCACACATGTTGTCCATTATAATAAATTTTTGTTTTCAAATAATTTATATTTATATATATTGTTGTTTAATTTATTTTTATTCTATTTCAATGAAAAAAAAAGAATTATTGTTCGCAGTTTTGAAGATTAAATTTTTATTTTATCATTTAAAAAATATCGGTTAATCATGGTGGTCATGAAGATGATGATATTGATGATAATAATAGTGTGAAAATTTCCAGAACCGATTTAAACACTCGATGATAACGTGTCTGCTCCAAAAAAAAAAAAACACACGGAAAAAAATTTCTGGCGAATGCCACTAAACGTCTGGTTGCCACAACTGAACAAAGTTCCGCTGCATGGAAGTTCGGTTACAGCAACCGAACTCGCGTACAGTAACTGAGTTAAGCTATATCAACCATACTGTTCAGCTGTGAGAGCTGAACAACCGTATCATCATATTTTTAATTTAGGTTATGTTTTTGACAGATGCTTTATTAACAAAAAAAATATATTAACTTCTACTTTTCCATAAAATCATCTTGTTATTTTTCTAGTTTCTATTTTACTAAAACATTTTCCTCAAAATTATCTATGAACAATTATTATTTATAATTAATATTTAATTTCAAAAATATAGGAAAAATACGGCTAACGTTATATGCGCATGCGTGTATAGCTAAGGGCACGATACTTCAGCTGAGACCACTATAAGTCTGGTTGTGGTAGCTGAACTCGATTACTTGAATTAAGTTCAGCTCTCACAGCTGAACAAATAGTTGCAGTCACTGAACGTATAGTGACTGCAACCATACTCCTGTGACTGAACTTTGTTCAGTGGCATTCGCCAGAAATTTTTTTCCGTGCACGGTTTTACGCAGATAGTTTGCACTTGAACTTTTGTGTTTGTTATGATAAACAATTTATTACTGTTATATTATTGTTAAAACAAAATATATATATAGTATCATAATCATTGCATGAAATTGTATATCCAACAAGAGAATTTTTTTTTAATAGTATTTTATGTTTAATCAGTTGAATAAAATTCTTAGTTCGTTACTTCACTTGCTGTTAACTTTTTATTTTTCTATTAACGATGCTACCATCTTCAAAGATAGTGAAGAATTAATTTGAATAACACGTGACTTATTTTCGGTGGATATAAAATACAGTGCTGTTGATTTTAGTCAGTTTTCGAGTCAATGGTATAACATTTGGGTTTTGTTAAGTTGTTACAATCTGTTATTTGAAATTGTTATTCTTTATGTTAATTTACATTGAGACAGTAAAAATATTTCAAGATATATTATTTGTTATTCAAAAAATTTCAATTGTATATATGAATTCATATTGTGAAATTGAAATTGTTATAGTCCTGATAAAGTCATTAATGATGACGAAATGTTGCCCATTAAAAAAGTAATTTTATAATTTATACTTTTGTTCACATACCCGCAAAAGGAATTCGTTTTATCATTTTGAAATGGACATAATTTCAAGTTATAATAATTTTTTGTTGAATTTTTTTAATAATGGCAAAAGAATGATCTGTGAAGGTAAATCTGCGAATCATTCGTGGCTGTGCAAGGACAAACTAAATCGGTGTAAAAGTACATAATGACTTTCTGACGTGTCAACAGTGAATGACCGTGTCTATGTGAGTGTGTGTTTTTTTATTATTTATTTTTATTTGTATTATTATTATACTATATTGTGTGAACTCTTGTGATACTTGTATGTGTCTCTCTGGTTCCCTCAACTTTGTCTGACCCTCACGGTTTGACCCCTGACAGATCCACCCATTAATCTCTTCTTTTTATTTTTTCCAAATTTTATACGCCATAATATAATAAAGATTGTAGATTTCATTTCATATAAACTATGTATAAATCCTCACAATTTTTAGACATGAAAAAAAAAAAATAATATATATTTATTGTTATGTTGAAATCTTGATAACAAACATGTTACCTAACTAATTGAAAATTTTTAAATCTACGGTATGATGTTTGACCTGTGCAATTAATTCGTAGAACATTCAAATAAATTAAAAAATGAAATTTTCGAATTAAATATGATAATTAACCTAGAAACATTTTGGGTATAAGTATATTTATTTTTCGCTACGCTCATCTGTATACATTGAAAGAAAAAAAAAAATTCAAACCGCGAAACTATCAAGCCTAGACTCGTATCAAATCAAGATGAGTACAGCCGAGGACAGAAATGTAGCCAAGGGCTGAGAGAAAGCCACATTTTTTTCTTAGCTATACATTGTTTCTTAGCCACATTTATCTCCGTTAGTATATAATGGTTGAAACTGCAACCGCAGTTACTAACAGTTATTACTAATTTTGAATAAAATTTTCATTTATTTTTCCGCAAAGCTGAGTCAAAATAGGGCATCGTAATAACTGGTGCCGAAGATGTATCTCTTTTAGCCCTTTTTTCGCAGATAAAATAGGTATACCATCCCTGCAGGTAGAGAAATTCAGTCGACCCGACCTCAGTCCGACTCATTGTCCGACTTAACCTGTATAAGCATATATTACAATAACAGCTATAGTTAATTAATGTAGAATTAAATAAAAAAAAAACAATAGTTATACTGTTTTTCTATTGTCAAGTCACTATAGTGGCATATTTAATTTTTCCATTATAATATAATTATAAGAGTACACAGTCGGAGTATACTCTTATACAGTCGGTCCTCAAAACAATCCCTTATTTTTTAAATATATATATTTTGAATAATAAATTCATTATATCAGCTATATTTGTCTTGGTTTCACAGCTCAAAAAAATATATTAATTTTGTATCTACTACCCTGGTAAAAATTTGTGAGTGCCTCCCGACTTTACAGGTTAAGTCGGGCAACAAATCGGACTGACTGAATTTTTCTACTATGCGTAAAAAATATTCTGACAGTTTAAAATATAATATTTCGTTAATCTTGCGAGATTATGATTAATTTAAAACTGTATTCTATAAATACATAATTATTTCTTAGGGAAATTATAAAAAACTTGTACTACCTGATTTTTATTGATTCGAAGCGACAGTTTATAACAATACGGCGTGTTAACTTTTATTTTTTTATAAAGTATATATATAAAATTGTTTTTAATTATTGTTTAAAAGAAAAACATGAAACAAAGAAGCTAAAAAAACATCAGACAAGACGACACATCTTTTCTTATTTTTTTTTTTTTCAACAAAAGTATCAGAAACGTATAATATATATAAAGGAATATAGTTATCGTATTTGGTAGTAGAAACTTGATCAACATTGTGGTAAATAAAAATTCAACGCGTTCACTATATGAGTTTCTTCTCGCATCGTAAGTCCAAGAGAGGCGGTACATCAATCGGGGCCGCAGGTTTACCTCAACACAACTACATTTATATATAGGGTCACCGCGATGACTGGAATCGCTATAGGCGATTTCTTATTACAGTGCGCCGTAGTGGCGGCAGCCGATCTCTTCTTTTCCATCTTCTTTTTGTTTTAATTTATTTTATTTTTTTATTCTTTTTTATCGTTTCCCACCCTCGTGTTGGTGGTGGTAGTGGTAGCATCAACAGTGAATTAAACTTTGCAAGCTCACCGACCAAGATTTATATACACACAAGTTCTTGCAACAAAATCTGACTGCGACTGCGTTTGACTCATCAGCATCCAGTAATTGTGTGATTATACTTTTTTTAAAAAAACTAACAAAGCGTAACTATTATCTTGATTTTTTTCTTTTATCAGAAGCATGAGCTCATCAGGCATTCTCATTGTCTTTTAATTTCTTTCTTTTAAATCCTCCTATTTAATCAAAGGAATAATAAAAGGTATATTAATCTTTACCATCATGGTGATTTTTATTTATTTATATAATTTTACGTTTTACATGTGTATGATGATATTCCTGAGTGACCATTTGCCTTTCAGCATAATCTTGACTTTCTGGCCGGTATATGCAAACACACTCATGTGCAATACACATACATGATCTTAGATTACAACGCGGTCTAACTTGAAGCATCATATTCTTTTTTTTTTTTATTTATTTTTCCTTCAGCTATACTACGTGATAGCAACGCAAGTGCATATATACATATGCGTGTGTTGTATATATATGTAAGAGGTATAGGTTTCTCCTATCGTGTAGATTATACATGTATATGGAAAAACAAAGTTGAAACGACAACGACGACTCTCCCAGTCATCTCGCTAAACTCGACGCTATAAATCGAGAGGGACGTTGGGTCAAAAGCGTAGAAGATACTGATGCAAAAGATAGTCTCCACTTACAATGTTCATACAAACATATAAACATCCACACATACATATAATATACATAACTATATACAATAGCTTTTCGTTGATTTTGTGTATATATGTGAAACGATTGCAGTTTTTTTTTTTTTTTTAGAAAATCTTGAATATAAAATTATATACTGTGAAAAATTTAACCTATGTTTGGATAGAAATTTTTAAAATTAAAGTGAATTATACTTAGTTCCTAGAATTGAAGAATAAATTACTACTTTAGATGGGAAAATGATTAATTATCAAGATAAAAAAAGATGAGTTATGTCAAGGCTAATTAGATAAATTGTTCCTTTGATTTGAGAAATTTTTATTCATGAATTTGATAAAACGGTTCGAATTTTTTTCCAGTTTAAATATGTATTGATTTGTTTCTTCTTTTTATATACATATATAATGATAAAGAAATGTTGAGTCAATATGTAATCCAATATTTAACCAAGAACACGTGCCAGCAGCCTCGCGTAACATGATTTAGTCGATTGCAGTGCTTGCGGGTACACGAGTTATAATTCATAACGCCGGTAACTGGTGTCTTGGCGCCGCTTCATATCATACACACCTACATACATACATATATGTATAACACGTTCCGGTTTGATTATTCTGTATGTATATTATAGACACATAATAGATATGTAGCCTGTATATACACGATATCGCTTATAAGTGTTAATAGTAATAAACACACTTTTGCATTTATTTATGGAGATGACAGAAAGAGAAAAATAAATAGAAATAATAAAGAGAGTAGAAAACTTTTTAAAAAAAATAGCAAATTAAAACTTTCACTGGATAAAACGATATATAGTAGTATACTTGTAATGCTCATGTGCGTAGAAAAAAAATAAAAAAAAAATAGTATGTTATGCAAGAAATTGATTGGTATAAATATATGTTATTGAGGTAATGTGATGTGTGTACTGCCTTATTGCGGGAGCCATCAAGAATTATATATATATTATTACTTTGATGGACTCTCTGTAGATAGAGATATATATATCTCACTCTTTTCCTCTTTCTAATATATATACCACCCGCAGTAATATCAAGGAAAGAAAACTAATTGCACAGACAACTGTGAATAAAAAAAAAAATATATATACGATACGCATTTTTTTCCTTGAAACTTTAAAAATAATACTTATCTTCTTTTTCATTGAAAAACATGTTTATACGTTGTTTTTTATGTCTTTTTATTATATTGCATACTACAATTAGTATAACAGGTGTAGTGTATATATATATATACACTTTATTAATGAAAATTCCATGTACCGGTAAGTCAGAGCAACGTTCGACACTCGACTAAGCTGCAAATCATTTTCATAGTCATGTTTTTATGATCGAAAAATAATAATTTATCGTTAAACCCAGTTGCTTCTTGTTTAAAAGAATTCAGTAAAAGCGTTTGGTTATATTATTCATTAGAAACTAGCCATATAAGTTTCAAATAATGTTTTTACGAAAATTCATAAGCCATATTAAATATTGGATAAATGAAAAAATTAATTCTCAGTGTGGGAAAATTTATTATTTATAAAAATTATTGTTAGTATCAATAATATATTTTACTACAATTTTAAATTACAAAGAAATTTTGTCTGTGGATTATAAAAGGCTGCAGGTCAATACATCAACTAGACTTATAATATAAAATCATTTTTCAAACAAACCATCAGACCAGTCGAATATTTATATGTCGTTTTATTAATCACCATCTGAATTAATTGGTGGTTATGCGATAGACCGACTTGTTGATACATATGATATCCACTTCATTTAAAATAATAAAATACATTGATTGGCCAATCAAGTGAATTTTTAAATGTTCAAAATGATTGGATACATCAATTCGATGAATTTTATCTGAGATCGTTTTAAAAGCTATGTGATGTTAGATATTGTTAAATGATCCGAAAGAAAGTACCGTAATAAAAATTAATATTTAAGAAAATATAAAATGTCGATAATTTATTAAATTTATTAAGATTAAAAGTTCTTTTTTTTTGCAGGAGGAGAGCGAGCTCTCGAGCAAGCGGTGGGCGAGTGCACCCCGCCGCCCCGGCAGTCCCTGTCATTTAGGGGCACCATCATCTGAAGAGGTTAGTTTTATTTCAAATTATCCTATACATAATAAACAGTACTCGCGAGGTCTACTGTAAGTTGTTGCAATGGACCTCAGTTCCCTTGCTACAATACCACGTACCGCTGCATCAACGCCATCGTTTTTTTTTTTTTTTGTGTAAAACAGGTAGACCTTGGTAAAATTATTCGGAAGATTAACTGCACACTTGTGCCGAGAAAATAACATCATTCCCATAATGAGCCAATAGTTGCTACCGGTCAATATAAAAAAAATATGAGTAAGTGAAACGCATTTGTCTCTTCTCATGAATATTATTAATGTTTACCAGTTGTTCTTTATTTAGTATAACTGTTTGAACGTGAATATATTAATCTCATGAAAGTGTGAGCATAGGAAAGGTCAAGATCTGGCATTCAAGACAAATGAATGGCTCATGACTTAGGCCCTATGTATTGTGTAATGAAAATTTTCACTCGTCCCTTGAAATTACAATTTACAACAGAGTATTAACAATTTTTTTACAAACACATTGAGAGACTTTTGGCTAGATTAACTTTATCACTTTGTTTATTGAATATTTAAATATTCAAACGACATTAATATGGTCCTAAAATCACTAGAATTTATTACCGTATTAAATATATAAGAATTTATTAAAAAAAAAAAAAATCAAATATATATAAAAATACAAATCAAAGGAGAAAGAAATAAAATCAGCGAAACGAGTTAATGTGTTTTCC
The DNA here is from genome assembly GCA_015776835.1 of Aphidius ervi. Classification (NCBI taxonomy): domain Eukaryota; kingdom Metazoa; phylum Arthropoda; class Insecta; order Hymenoptera; family Braconidae; genus Aphidius; species Aphidius ervi. The sequence goes on along the minus strand of MKYW01000028.1, from coordinate 651,752 downwards.
CCTCTCGTATCACTCAGCGTGTCAACATGTACACATTTGTTGTTGTCGGTAGTTAAGGTAATAAACCAAAGAAGGTTTTCCATTTAGAAAATGTTAAACGTACGTACATGACAAGAATCCAATTCAGGATTTCATGAATGTTCACTTTTCCTTAGCTATAATATGTAATAAATTTTTTTTTTCATTGAAAAAGTTAGTAAATACAATTGAGGATGAAAAAAAGAAAAATTCATTTTATCATTATATGATTTTATGATAACTGAAAACTTTTTTAAAATTCACTAAAATGCTTTTTATTTCAGTGTAGAGATATATATATGAATGAAGTTACGAGAAAAGGTGTGCTATTAGTTCAGAGCTCACTCAAGTCTTCCGGTTGTATGAGATCAGTAGAACCAGTAGTAGATTGAATATATTTGAATCAGCATCTCACTGTTCATGAGGGGTGATTACTCTGTACGTAGTGGGTGTGTATATATGTATATAGCTTATAGACTAGCTTACTGCAGTTTGTGAGTTCTTCTTCCCACGCCAATTAAACATGACTCATTAACGGCCCAGTGCAAGGCACTAGCAGTAGCAACAGCAGAGAGTGCCGCTGGTCTTATAATCCCATCCAAGAAATAACACATTGTAGGATCGATGTCTGACCGTTGCAATACTGCAACCCTTCTCTCCATAAATAAAATAATATGTACATTGCATACCTATACTACCCAGCTTTGCTCTGATCACTACGTTCAGAAGCATGCAAACATATAATCTCACTTGATTCTTTATTTTCATTTGGTTATATATATATCTACAAGTGCTCTTTCTAATGGAATATCAAAGGGAGTAAGGGCCACTTTATTTCTGAGACATCGGACAGCCAGATAAAAACTAGACAGTCCTGGGAAGATAAGTTCATTCAGATTGTCCTTGAAGGATATACACACGTATATATATATATATATGATCTGCTCGCTTTGAGAGGCATCTTCTTTATATTCTCATCGTCCATAGAAGACGTTTAAGCAAGCGTCAAAATTCGATTTATTTGTAATGTTCTATGTAGCTGTTTTTATATATGATTTTAAACGCGTGCTTGCACGTATTTTCTTCTATTCCATTGGTGGGATTGTAAAGACTGAGTGACTGACCATCTTCTAACTTTTTCAATTTCTTCTATTGTCTATATATACTTGTGCGTTTGTACTTGTCCGTAGGTAGATATCAAAAGAACTTAACTTGTGCATATTTCTTCAAATCATTTTTTGTCTTAATATGAAGACGCTTTTTGTTTCTCTCTTTTGTATATATATATATATTTTTTTTTTCTTTCATTAACTATCATATTCTTGTGTCCGAATGACTTATAATGTATTATTCAATTTGAGAGAAAAAAAATTATTATTATTTGCAATTTTTTTTATTAAATATAAATAATGATTCAAATGAATATATGACATGTTATTTTTTTTTATAATTTTTATATAAGATTGTTGTTTTGTTGATATTGCATACAGAAAACTTGTGTGTAGGATATAAAATAACGGTAAGTTTCGACGTCGATTATGACGCCCCTATATAACAATACCAGCGCGTATATATTCGGGATTTTTTTTTATTCACTAGATGAGGATATATGCCATTTGATGCACATACAACAACTGTATATAATATAAATGTCTTTTATACTTTACGTGTAGTATGCATAGATGCATTTTTATTTTTTTTCTTCTTTCTAAAACAACCTGCTAACCAGAACTCTTGTTGTTATTTTTATTGTTGTTATTTTTATATTTTTGATAGAATTTTTTGCACAGAGGTAAGGGAGGAAATAGAAAGAATAAATAACACATACTGAGTATTTCAGAGAATTCAAACAGCCACACCCAAGATTTGTCCAAGAAAAACTTTGACACATATATGCCATATATACAACTTGTTGGTAGCTCAAATTATTGCACGATCATTTTGCGATTGCTTCCGATAGTTGGAATTTCTTTCAACTTTTTTGGCAGCCATATAATTCTTGATGCGACACTTTCTCATTCTTTTTCATTTATATATATTATCTTCTTTTCTTCTGCAGTGTATTTTGCTCCACGGGTGTCCGCTATAAATGTAAAATTTTTTGTCAGAGTGTGGGATACATATTATATTTAAGTTTTTACTTTAAACAAACTATATCTTATATTTCTTTTAAATCTTTTTTTCTCCTAGATAAAAATTTCTATTGATGTATGATGATTAAACTGTAAAACTGTCCGCATTTGTTTTTAAATTGATTATTATTTTAAAAACTTAAAATTCATATACAAACTTTCTGAGTAATACTGAAAAGCTGTTTTTCTCTTTTCACATTGATAATGTTAAAATTATTTTGTTGATCTGTATGACAACTTGGCTGTTGGTGAATGATATTAACATTGGTGCCGATCGGCAATTTATGATAACGGTAACTGCAACGTGCGTCTCTATATACAGTATGTGTACTTTTTATATGAACAGTGCTATCTTCATCGTTGCATATATTATGTTTTTCTTATTTTGTAAAACTTTATTCTACTTTTTTTATCCCATTTCTTATTGTTATGATTTAAAAAAAATTTATTTCCATATTGAATTTATTTATTCTTGTCGTCCTCCTCGTAAAAATAATATCGAGAATACTCTTTGGGATTTAAATCAAAAGGTTATGGGTCATGACTAAATGTCTATCGTAAATGAAAGGTGCATTAAAGCTTTCCACTAATATAGGACCTCTATCTTCTATTGTTTTTAAATACAAAGTGACAAGACTGACAACTCATTAAGATGTTTTTTGAGTTTTTAGTCTGACTTTAATAATCACTCTGACTTTTTGTGTTTCGTCATTTGAATATTTATATCAAGTCATCCTTAAACTCTTTAGTTTTTCTTAAAGAATAACAACAGACATAAATTTGATAAGTAAAAAAAAAAAATCATCTTATCTCTCTGACAAAGTAATTATAAATTTTTTAAAGGTCATCTGTGACTATTTGTTTGTTTCTTTGTCATTTATAATATAATACTTCTGATGTGTTATCTAAATTCTATGAACACATAAGAAATATAATATTTTTCTAATTCTATAACAAATAAAGATTGAAGATCTTGTTCAATTGTACTTCACATGTCGCTATACAAAGGCGTGGTGCTGAGATTTCCGAGGATATTCACACGCATCCCACGACGTGTAATCATTCACGTGGGCTGATATGTGTGATTTCTCATCAGGATTCCTCTCAATTCTATAAATGATTTTTATTTTTATTCTTTGATAGCAACATAAAATATTTCAATAAATATTCATAAATCAGGGATTATGAAAATATTTTATAAATATATTCTTTTTACAGTTTTGTATTGGGATTAAGAGATTTTTTTTTTTTTTTCAATGTTTATAAAACATGTCGAGTCAGTTGAAACATCTGCAGCCGTTTTTCCGACGACGAGTGAATGTGTATAGTACGGTACATTATGAAAATCATTCGTCGCTTAAAATATTTTCAATGTATTTTATTACTGTATGTTTGTCATGTATATAAAAATTGTTAAAACATGGCCAAGACTCGGCTAGAGTTTCACCCGAGGTCAAGACTAGTCTTGCCAACCTTGTGACATCGAAAAAAAATAATAAAATAGCTAAAACTCATCGAAAATAGTAAAATTGAAATTAAAAAATAAAACAAGCAATAATTTTTTGCTTTATAAAGAAAAACCCTGTACTGAAATGTATTCTTATTGAATTATTGTTTTTTTTTTTTCACGAGCATATTAAAATGTAGTGACTGTTTGACTTTTGTAATTTTTTTTTTTTTTCGACTATACATATATTTGTAAAACCGGATGAATATTATTTAAATTATTCTTTATTGAAAATCAACATTAATCTAATTAATACTGAAAATAAAATAAATAAAAATTACAAAATATTAATGTGGAAAAAAATTAAATTTATTGACATTGAAAAATAATAATGATAAATTGAAAAAAATCATGAAATCAAAAATATTAATGTTGAAAAATAAAAAAAAAATAATATTAAGTAATAAAATAATTTTTAATTCAAGGTTATTTTTTATAATTGGTTGTTCATTGAGTGAGCTGATGGTTAAGTCGGCAAGGGCCCTGCCTACAGTGTTTGAGGTCTCGAGTTCAAATCCGCTATCAGTACACCAAAAGATCCATAAATACTTTCTCAATCAAGTGGACGTTTTTAAATTAAGTTTAATTTCAAGTTGTCACGAGGCAAATATAATCTAGCATAGACCATGTGAACAAACGCATCGGTCTATGCCAGGAAATATTTGCCTCAAATTCCTGATACCCGTTTTTATTTTTTTTGAAAAAAAGATAATGTAACACACTTACATATATTCTATCTATCTCTCTCTCATAATTATCGATGACAACTGTTCTTTCTATAATAGAAGATTCGGAAGACCATAAACATCTTTGCTACATTGATTAAATGAATTTTGATGACCATATGTTCTGTATGTTGAAAAAGTTGACATAAAAAATATTTATTTTGTTTATTTTATTTTTTATAATCAATTTTTAAAAATATTTATTACATTACATGTATACAAACATAATAATATAAATGTCCTTTTTAATTTCTACAAAAAATACTTTTTTTTTTTTTTTTTTTTTTACTTGTTCGGTTAATTACCAACTTGAGTCTTCTTTTTATTTTAATTTTTTATGACACATACTTAAATAGTATACATTATTCATTGCATTTATATGTGGCAAAGTCATAAAAATAAATTTTTACTTCTCAACTTAAAAAATTAAAAATATATTTATTATACAATACATTGATATAGTATTATTACGACCATGACTGAAAAGAGGCTAACAAGACAAGACCGAGACTCATGTTTTTTATTTTTTAAGTGTTCATTTCACACAGCTGGATAATAACCATGGCTGGTGGTTTTCAGAGAAGACAAATTTTGATTTATTATTTTTATTTCGCAGCCCAGTGGGCGCACTTGTTTGAGTATTTTCATTACTTGAATCAAAAGCAATATCAGTCTACATAATAGACCATCGTGGATTCGAGTCTAACATATATATAAATTACCTGAAAAAAGCCTATTCGTTTGGCCCTATATCGATAATGTCGTTAAAAATAATAACAGCTCAAATTTTTTTAGTCAAATTCATTCTGTTATTTGTTGGTCAACTATTTTCTAGTCTTTAGTTGATTCTTTTCCAACCTCGAGGTTCAACTGTTACGATGGTATTTTTCATAGTAAAAAAAATAGTACAAACAATCAACAAATGATAAAGTACATAATAGCAATTTAATCGGCAAACGTAGGGCAAGCCTTGTGATTCATCATTAGTCATTTCACTTTGTGTACCACAAAGTACTTGTAATTCACTGTTTTACCATTGTCGCTTTGTAGTCATCGTCAAAAGGTACGATGCTGCAATAACAAGGTGAAACAAGGTAAATAAATATAAACTGCCCCCTGTCTCGTAAACACACATTTACTGTGGACATTCGCGTTCGTTTGGTACCAACAGCTTGTCACTCATCGCCCATGGCGACCCTAAACATCACTTGATATATACTCGACATTGACGGCCGTCATCATTATGTACTGTCCAACAACGCCATCATGAGTCTACATCACCAGAATATTTTCACATTGAAATCATCATATATATATCACACATTTTTTATGCGTTTATTGTCTTTTATTTTATTGTTTCTTAAATTCCTATTTTTATTTTTAAAACTTCTTCTTTAATGTAAGGTAACGGTAGGAGTAACTGACCGCGAAGTAATTACTGACCGTTTTGGGCTGAAAAGGTGTATATTTAATTTTTGCCACTTTGACAGATGTAAAAACTATTTTATAACGAGAAATTAATTCATGCTGCATCTTATTAACACGATTGAAAAATATTTTATTTTTTATAAGTATTTTAAAATTAATTTTCAAAAGTGAGTGCCACTGATTGAACAACATCGGCCATTTTCTTAATGGTGGAGCTAGGTGACGATCTCGTTTTGTTAAGACAATATTAATTATGTGGGTGTAAAAAATAACTTTAAAATTATCTTCATATTAATTAAACATATTAAGTTTTATTTAAAAAAAAAAAAAA
>MKYW01000028.1:557088-639420 GCA_015776835.1 Aphidius ervi | reverse complement strand
TTTTTGAAAACGAGAATATGACAATAATTGAAACAACAAACGAGCTCGTTAAAGATAGGATAATGCTCAACGTTTATCAATACTTAAAAATTATCTAGACAAAAAAGTAGATAAAGTTAATTAACGACATAGATATCTCATTGGCAAACAAAGCAGAGATAATGATAAATTTCAATAATTGCCATTTCAATTGTTATTAAATAAATATAATTAACTTATATTTTACCCGAAGAAAATAAACAAATCATTAGTTTATCTATAATTGGACTGTTTACATGTATTAGTAAATAATGTGACATAATTAATGTCATTCGAGCTATTAATTTACAAATCAATACTTGTTTATCATATACGCATATATTTTGTTAAGAATTATCAAAAGTATTTTGGAGGTTATAAAAAAAATAAATAAGCACAGTTCAAATGTGTTTTTGTTAGTTTTAGATTAGTGATAATTTCAAATCTCAAGATAAAAAAAATAATCGAGTCAAAACCTCTTGAATGAAATGAAAACTCTTACAGTGTTATTGAAATAGAAAATAAATAATTTCTCAATGAGCAGTATTTAAGAAAAAAAAAATTGCCAATAAATTAAGGTCAAGAAGATTTTTCTTGATATATACTAACATAAGAACCAACTTTCTCGCGGGAAAAATCCAAAAGAAAAAACATTTCCTCTTTATTATTTTTTTTAGAAGCTGTCTAGTCTGTTGCATATTTTCTTGTGTAATACAAAAAATAATAAATAATATTTATTTTATATATTAAAATATTTATTTTATATATTAAAAGTGTAATGAGCTTAAAAAAAAAATAATATCAAATAATAAAAGTCGGTGTTTATAGTATGAAGACATCATCGTGATGAAAAGATTGTTGTTTATTTTATTTATTTATTTTATTTTGTGATGAAATGAGACAGTTAATAATATCACTGAGATCGATATGTAAGCAATAATCGGTAGTAGCCTACTTCACTCATAGCACAAACAAGCGATTTGTATTATTAGCATCACATCGTGTATCACGACTTGATCCATTTATTTTCAATATGACAGGTGGTCTGTAGTATGGTTTTGCCAGCTTATTATAACCACGAAACTCTTATTTCCCACGTTTACTTGTGTATTGAAAAGTTGTAGTGTATATTTTTTTTTTCCTTTTAATTTTATTTCTCGCGATTGTGTTGATGATGGAAAGGTGGGTTTGAATGAGCCGACTTTGTGGTTTTTTTATTATTCTCTTTGAGATATATTTTAAAGTAATGTTTGGTATTATTTTTTTGTTCCAGGCGGCGGGACCACCAGTACAACTAGAACCCGTAGATTTATCAGTAAAAACCCCAGTGGTACTGCAGGTGCCACGTTACAGTCCAGCAACAGCATTAATTACCACAATGAGGAGGATTCCATTACCACCGACGACGCCCACTTCGTTGCCGTTGCCGATTTACCCGTCCACTGGTGAGTTTTAATATATTTCAAATGGTATTTTATTCTTCTGTATGTATTTTTTACTTTTTTTNTTTTTTTTTTTTTTATTGTTCTTATAAAAATTTCTGATAATTATTCATCGAGTCGTGCTATACACAGAACTCTTAGCTTGGTCTCTATTGTCAAAGGTCGAAAGAGTCTTTGCACGCTTGGTGGATCGATGCGATAGCGATTCCGTGACCGGAACTTGTTTAGAATTTTTCTACAATTGTGTTACAAAGAGTAGGAAAGAATAATTAAAGAATGAAAAAAAAAATAAAAAGATAAAATAGTGTTGAATCAAAATTAGTAATATAATAAAAACTATCTAAATATTTTAGCAAATTTAATACTTGAATATTTTTTACACTTGTTATATATAGTTTACGTGGGGATTAGAGAACTCGGTTAAGCAGAAAGTTACTCAACTTTCTCCTGGTTAACTGAATATGGTAATTGTCTGCGTAAAGTAGTCTGTATGTTCCATCAACTGACATAAAGAGAGAGAAAGATGGAAAAAAGCAATCTATCGATGACTTGTAAGCAGGTTTTTATAGAGAAAAAAAAAAGAGATAGTAATATGTATATATAGGTGCACAGGTGAATCTATGGTTTTCTTAAAGTTAACCTTCATTGACATTTCCTTCTCTCACAACGACACGATTCTATTGTTTTCCCATAAACACGTTTAGAGATAGGGTCTAGGAATATTAAGCTTTAGACATCGACATTGGGTATGCGGTCAACGGAAAATACCTTCTATATTTTTTTACTATTTTTGTTTATCCCTTTAACTCTTGGTCTATCTTCTTTCTATGGTCTTCTTTATTGTCCAGTTGATATCAGGGACAATGCTCATCAACTCTTTGAAAACCGTTTAGTTTTAAAGTATCCTCTATAAATCCATGACATCCGTTTTTCCATATCGGAAAATTCCGATCGTGCGTACCAACAATACCATATATGTTATGGGTTTTATACCAGTAGTTTAGCAAGACACAAACTCAACAGCATTCTGTGCAAGCCAATATACAAGATATCGTGTGTATATATCTATTGGTGGTGCTTGTGACCATGGATATATATACTGAAAGACACAGTGGCGATGTAATCGAATAATAAAACATAATATAACAAACATGCCTCTGAGATAAGCGCATCTAAAACGATATAAGTTTCATATGTTTTTTCTTGATAATTATATTTTTTGGAAATTTTAATTTCTCTGGTTTTTGTTTTGATTTGTCGGTGTTAGAATATTTAGATTTTAAATATTATATTTTAATTATTATTTATTCAATTATTCAACTTTAGTTTAATATCAATTTAATCAGATCTCAAATATATTTAGGTAGGTTTAAATAATCAGACAATGTAGATATAAATTATATATGTTTTTTTTAATGACAAAGCTACGTATAAACGATCATGTCAATGCAATGTCCAGACCAAGACTAAAGACTCATATTTAAGGTGTTACTCGAGTAAAGTCAAAATAGTTAGAGACTAATGTAATTGATAAAAAACGATTCTATGCAAAGAAATACATCTATTCATAACTTTTTTTTTGTTCTAGGTAACTTTGTTTATTTATAATATACTATTAAAATTGCTATGTTTTTCGAGCTTAAGCACGGTGAGATAACTCTAAAACTACTAAAAGTTGGAGAATTCTCAAAAACTATCAGTCTGTAGAGGAAAAAAAGACGAATTTTTTAGTTAAATAATAATTTTCTGACCTAAAATATTTTGTTCATAGAATAGAAAAATAAAATTTTGTCTTTGTCTAAATACATGAGTGGAAGTGAGAAACAATATTTTTTTCTTTTTTCTATCCTTTTCGCACTCATAGAAAATATTATGTTTTAACACGCCATCCGCCAGAGGTCTCGAGTTTACTCGAGTAACACGTTAAATGTATCAACCAAAATGTTCGTTATTATCCAATACTTTTATGACCCATTTTGACCTCACAAATATTCCAGGAAAACATTCAGGGCCACACGTGTACTAGTTCATATTACAATCACACCATAGGCACACACAATCTCATATAGAAATTCAACATAAAATAAAATATAAAATAATCTTTTATTTTGTTTCACTATTACTCTCTTGAATAAACTAAATTTATTAAATAAATAATATCAAATTTCCAACAGTGGTGAGTCTGTTCCAAAAAATTCTGGCTTCAAAAGTGAGCTTCAGTTTTGTTTACAATAAAAATTTGTCAAACATTACCCGATAAGAAAAAGAAAAAAGATCACTGGTAGAAATTTGTGAGCGCTGCCTGACTTTATATGCTTATGCATGTTAAGTCGGTCAATAAGTCCGTCCGACTGAATTTTTCTACCAAGGATTGAAAAATTAATAAAATCAAATAAAAAAATTAAAGTTTCGCCAGAAGTAAAAAAGACATTGCTTCAGCAATTTTGTGATTATTTTGAACTTAATGATGGCGTTATATAGTAATGATTTTATAACGCGTAGGTATATTATAATTGTTCATTAATTTTGATTTTCAATTGGTAACGTGGGCCCCAACAAATATTACCAAGCATTTTTTAAAAATAGATTTTTTTTCCGTTCGTTTATAACAGTTATTGTTTTATTATGATGATTTTTTTTTCTTCACTTTGTTTTATCACATAAAAAGATGACGGATAGCGTGAGTGAAGTCTTGTCTCGTTGAGAGTCGAGTCAAACAAGCGCTCCCAGACTTTGATTGTCTTTGATTAATTAGTTCTGCGCTTGCGAATTTTTTTTGTATCTATCAAGATTAAATACATAATCGCATGAACGGTATTTTCTTTTGTCTCATTTTTATTTTTAAAATAAAAAAGTTATTATATTGGTTGGGTAAAGTGAATAACTCAAAAAAAAAAAAAATTGAATTTATACCAGCGTGCTTATTTTAGAATGTTTTAATTGTAATTAAGAAATTTTATTGGTAATTTTTATAATCATAGTATAAAATTAAGAAATTTTGTTTACATGAATTTTTATTTTTAATAATTTAATGATTAAATCTAAAATAATTTCGTGTGACACATAAAAATATAATTTTTTATTAATTCAGCATTTAAATTGTGGATGCTGTGGTCCATTTGTTTAATTTTATTAAAAAAAAAAAAAAAAAACATTAAAATAGTTTTTAATATTATACAACAAAGTATTCTCATTATATATTGTAGTTTTTTTATTTTTTTTTTATGATAAATAAACACCTGTTTCAATTGAATATTATATAAACTTCTTACAATCGTGCAAGCCGACGGCATGCGTTTGCCAGGTGTGTGGAAACAATTCTTTGCTGTAGACTGGAGGGCTTCTTTGAACGATCGAGATAAATCCTATTTATCTCGATGATTAGATGGCAGTACATTGGCGCTCTCTATCTATTTATATGGGGCCGTAAGACAGGTAGCACTAGGCGAGCCTCTGTAGTCATATCGCTAGCACTGCACTAGAGCAAAACATCGAGATTACATCTCACCTTGTGGTCAAGTAGAAGGAAATCCTTCTCGCGGTGCTGGACTTTTCTCTTTTTTTTTTTTTTTTTATCTTATATATATTTTCTCAAGCCATGGACTATTGGTGTGGTTTATTGAACCGAGACCCCGCACGGCTTATCCGTTATCTCTGTAGTCAATCATGTTATTATCCACAAGTCCAAATCTTATCAATTAAAAACAAATTAGGCGTAAGATACAACATTAAAAGATTGATTGATCGATTAAAATCTTTCATTTTTTATTTATTTATTTATTTTTTTTTTTTCCATATATACACAGAGAGAAATTTACAGAAAAAATTACTGTTGTACCGTAGTTAAACGCATCACTGATGTCCTTAAGCAATCTATCTCTATTTAGTATAATTATTTTTTTTTCTTTTTGATTAGATTTCGACTGTAGTCTTCAAGAAAACAAACTTCGAGTTTGTAAAATTCCGTAACATGTTAAGTCGGGAAATAAGTCAGGCTGATTTTATGATTTCTTCGGATCCGATTCGGCTTTTAGCATCGAAGTTCGAGACTAATTTCTATCTGGGATGTGTTATTAATATGGTACAATATGGTAAATTACTATTTTAAATTGACATGTATTATTGATGGAGTTGTCGTCGAACTGAGTGTCACTAAGAATTATATTCGCTTAAGTATATTGCCTCAGTAAAATGTTTCTCTTTACAGCTATATGAGAATATCTTTATAGATATACATGGGGATGAATTTCTTCTAACATCAATTAAGGATGATACTAATAGCTTGGCATATACGATGTAAAGGTATATTTTAAGTGGAGTACACTTGGTACAAGGCTATGAGGGCGTGAGAAGTGCCTCAGCCCTGTGACCTCTTTGGCCTTCCTTTTTCTTGTTTTTCTTCTTTCTCATCTTCTTCTTCTTCTTCAACTCCTTTGCTTTTTTTTTTTTCTATTCATCTTGCTTCACTTAATTCTCATCTCTCTTTGTACTCACTCTCAAATGCGTACCATTGCTATATAAATAGAGTTTTTTTTGTGCTTTATATGTTTCATATCTTTCTCTGTCTTTTCAATCTTTTACAAGCGAAACTTTAGTCTATACGATTCTGATGATAGTTTAAATGTTGTTTAATCAGAGTACATGAGATATGAAATATAAAAAATATACTATTGCTTTTTGTTTAAATTATTTAATTTTATTTTTTTTAATAATTAAAAAATGATTCACAAATAAATTCGTCATATTTTTATATGTCCATTGATCAAATTAAAGTAATTTTAAAAAATGAGGCTCTGATTCGTTCCGTTTATCCTTAAATGATAAGCTTTTTTTATTGACATTTTAATAGTACAATAAAAAAAAAATTGGAAATAATAGAAACGGCTTATTGAATATACGGTAAGATACCTTTAAATATCTTTAGCCTGGTTCGAGTATCCTCAATCGACCTCGAAATAGAATGAATGCAGTAGGATTTGACCTTTCAAGAATGGCTATTTTATGACTATTTCCTGGGTTCAACGGCTCGATGCAATGTCTATGTAGGAAGATAGTTATACAGATAGACAACAGTGTAAACCATACTTTTTATTTTTTTATTTCTATCATTGTCAGCAATAATAGTGAGCAAACTAAACTAGCTTGTATATATTCTGATGGCTTCCAACACTCACATGTGCAGACATGTGCATATATTATTTGTGCGCTTGAGCACGCACTTGCATAATATTAGATTTTATGCAAGCAACTTGCCCTTCCCACACTTATCACTGCCTTGAGTATTTACATTTGTGCTGTGTTAACTTCTGTATATCTTCTTTTGCCTCATTTTTCTTCAATTTTTTTTTCTATATTTTTCCCCAAGTTGTTTGTGTGCAGTGTGACTTGTGAGAATATCACCATGTTCATTCATTTTCTGTTTGATTTTCTTGAGCTTCATTCGAAAAAATAAAAAGAAAAAAAAAAAACAGTTTGCCCTTGAGTTAAAGCGCGATGTGATTGCTCGCGGGTGGTGTTTCACCGATGCACCGTTTTCCCTGATGCCTGCAGAATAAGCAACTCAGACATTAGTCTACAGGAAAATAAGTGACCAAAGAGGGATTTTGCGGGTGTTAGAGAGGATTATAGTGAGGTAAGTCAGCGGGGGTCAAAGAGAAGATGCTCCATGGTCGTGTCGGGTGGGGCTGTTCACTCACGACTTGAACTATCGCACGCCCCCACTAGCATCACTACCATGCACCATCATCGAACTTCAGACCACAGATATCTAACGTCTTCTCCTCATTCTCACTTTTTTAATGTCTCGTTTTATTATTCATTTGTGTGTGAATTTACATATACACATATATTTTAGTTTTATTATCTATTGTATTCATTTTTGGGTAAGATTAAACTCGATTAAACTCTTGAAAAACCTCTTATTTATTTGATAAAAAATTTAAACAAAATTATAAAATTATAATAGTATGATTTGTTGTGTATAATGAACACGTACGTTTGACACAGTAGCAAGTAAATAACTGTCAAGAACGCTCTCATCTGATGCATCGTGTTGGAATGTTTCTTATGAAGTAGATCCTCAAGCAATTCAAAATAGCACCTGATAAACCCTTGCAGCACTTCTTGTGTGTCGTTACATTTTTTTTTTTTTTTTTACCTTTCTTTGCTTATATTTATACATTCAACAAGTCTCGTTTATATATTTCTACTGCAGTTACAAACCCTGCATTTCATAAAGACATTATCTTTCTCGGTTAAAATCTTAAGTTCCGCCATCAAAAAGATAATATGATTGTTGATTGATAGACTAAAATAAATTGAAATGAAGATTCTGTTAAGTTTACCATCGTGTGTATGTGTGTGTGTGTGTGTTTGTGTATGTGGATTGGCTTATGTGCTTGTTTTTCTATTAACGACTGATGTGTTTTCCTGAGGGTAATAAATTTTAAACTCAACCCAACAACCGCGTCACGTGAAAGCAATCACCTTAATCGTTTCGTTCACAATTTATTTTTGCTATATAATGCCAAGACATATATAATACATGTATGAAATCAAATAAAGACAAAAAATAAATAGATATAGATACAAAAATCGATAATAAAAGAAAAAAAATATTCGTTGGATTAAAAACAACAGAAAATACCAGCAGTTTACATTCTCTGTGATTTAGTGTGTGTAAATGCGTATGTGGCGCTTGACTATAAATTGTTATAGAGTGTCAGGTTGCTTTAAGTGAAAATACGATACACTCAACTGATCTAAATAGTATAAATTGTGGACAAAAATTACTTGCGTAATCAGTTGGCAATTAAAACACGGTAGAACAAAAAAATATAAAAAATATAAATAACAAACAAGATTTTTTAAGTCTCAACTATAGATGGCGTAGCATGAAACTGTTAGTAAATTTTTCATATTTTTACTTTCGACCTTAAATTTATCTTCGACAGAAAAAACTTGTCATGTATTGTTATTTTTATTCTCGAGAAAAAAATTGTCTAAATAATTGTGTCGTACTGTGAAATTATTGTTACATCTTTGGCTCAAGACTAACATTGTTTCAAGATGAACAAATCTAAAAAAAAATCTTCGAACTACCCCAATACACTCTATGTTATATTTACAAATGCAATATATATATCTTTAAATTTTTTTTGTATTTTCTTTACAATAAAAAAAACAAAAAAATAAACAAAAGAAAAAAAAAAGAGCCCACACGGTTTGACCTGAAGAGATCAAGCTAGTTTGCATATTCGCGTCCCGGTGGCGGATATACGTCATGGTATCTGTTTGAATCGTGTGGTGCAAGTGCACAACATGCTTAACATTATTCCAACATATACTTTCATGGTTCAGTCTTTTTTGCCACCTTTACACACAAAATGTCCTTTATAAATCTAATGTCCCACAACTGGTGCTCACGATTCAACGATAGTCCAAGAAAAATTTGCATCTGTGGAATCTCTAGCGTGGGCCGTGTGTATATCTCTTCAAGAAGTAAGATTGTCGTGGCAATATAAAAGAGGATGTTTGTGTGACCGTTGGACTATGCGCGGCTTCAGCGTGTCGTATTTGTCACGATCGACCATATACAGAAATTCAGTCATGCTATTACCCGAATATTTTCACTGTATTTTATTTATTCTTTATCTTTTTAACTGTTTTATAAATATACACATACAGTAGTTATGAAAAATTTATATAAAAATATAAAACAATTGCTAAAATAACTTTGATTAAATCGACAAAAAATCACAAATAAAATTGAAGCATCTTGGCGTATAACTTACCGAGTAAAACAAAAAATATAAAATGTAGATTTTACATTTTTTTTTTAAAAATTTTTTTGCTTTAATTATGTGATTATTATGATCTTATTAAAATTATAATTTATTCAAATATAAATTGATGATAAAAATATATTCCATTCAAACATATCAATTATCGAATCGTTTTACAATAATCAATCAATCGCAAAATTATATCCAAATACGTATTTATATTTCTCTGGAAATATGTTTTTTTTTTTTTTAAAATAAATGTATGTTGGTCGATTAAACGCATAATGACTTATATGGTTACTCTGAAAAGTACCGATGCCAACAAACCACCATATATGCTTTCGTATATATGATCGTAAATATATTTCGTGTTCAGGATCTTATCGTTAATCGTCGATCTGTCTTCGCTGTTTTGGATTGTGTCGGATAGATAAATAGTAAACTTTACAAACATATGAATGCTGAATATATTTAAACATATATATATATTGGTAGCAATATATTTGCTGAAATAAAATAGCAACAGCATCAACAGTATAAAAGAAATCTGTTTAAGATCTCGATTTAAGTTAATATTTTTTTAAATCTTTACCTATACAATTTTATGAAGGGTTAAGTTTTATTGAAAATAACATTTAGCTCAACTCAACATGTACGATTGTATAAGATAATGATAATCCATGATGTTCACCCAGTGCTTGCTGATTTTCTGTGTTGTATGTTATCCGATGAATGATATGATACTACCTCTTGCTATGAAGCAGTATGTATTGGATATAAAACACCCTTTTCTATCCCCAAATACACAACCAAGAGACGGAACAATAATTTACTAATTGCTACAGTATACTTTAAGTTTCAATTCTCGAGAAATAATCAGCTTTACCCTGCAGGTAGAAAAAATTCAGTCGACCCGACCTCAGTCCGACTCATTGTCCGACTTAACCTGTATAAGCATTAAGCATATATTACTTCAGATAATACAATAACAGCTATATTTAATTAATGTAGAATTAAATAAAAAAAAAAACAATAGTTATACTATTTCTATTGTCAAGTCACTATAGTGGCATATTTAATTTTTCTTTTATCATTATAATATAATTATAAGAGTACACAGTCGGAGTATACTCTTATACAGTCGGTCCTCAAAACAATCCCGTATTTTTTAGATATATATATGTTGAATAATAAATTCATTATATCAGCTATATTTGCCTTGATTTTAGAGCTCAAAAAAATATATTAATTTTGTATCCACTACTCTGGTTGAAATTTGTAAGTGCCGCCCGACTTTACAAGTCAAGTCGGACAATAAGTCGGTTCGACTGAATTTTTACCACTGATACCGGAACCTAAAAACTAATCAATACTTATTTTTAAATTATCAAGATTATTCAAAAACTACTATTTAATAATGACCATTAAAGCTACTTTTTTATTTGAATAATATTACTTGTTAACCACTTATGTTAAACTTGAATTAGTTATTATCATACAATTTTTAAATTAGTATTGGACTTTTTTTTTCATAATTTTTTATTTTTATTATTTTGTTAAACATGTCAGAAATTATTCATGGTTATTATCACATCTCTGAATTAACTTTAAATAAAATATGTCTTGCAAATTATAATAATATCATATATTTCTCCATAATTTTAGTAAATAACTATCTTGTAACATGTGTTTATAATGTGTGCACACATATACATATATGCTGGAATTTATGTGGCATCAAAATAATCCTAATTATGTATAATTCGACTGGACGTTATAACTATGTGGAAAATTGTCTGTGATCTGTGACTGTGACAAGAGATATTGTTTATGTGTACGTGATGTTGTTTTTAAATTTGGTCATGGTTAAAAATGATAAAATACATGAATTTTTTCAATGGCACGTTTCACTGACTGATCATCGTCGTTGTTAATTTTAGGTTATATAGAGAAAAATTTTTTCCACACTGGGAAAATTGCGCAATGTATACGTGTATTTTAATGTTAGGCCAATATATATATAAACAAGTTAATAAAAACACGAATATTGTGCCTTTTAACGATATTAATGATATAGCTCTGTTTTAATATAAAAAAGTTTTTTTTTTTTATTTTTTATTTGAAAATTTTATAAAGTAATTGCATGATTACTGAGTACGGTACATTAAAAATAGTTAAGACACGATTAAAGTTGAGATTTTTTTTACAACTTTTAGACCTATCGTAGAGTCAATAAGAGTTTTAAACTTAATGCTATTTTAATCATGCCAATCAAAAAAGCTTCCACGTTGTTCTATTCAGGAGACACATAAATTTTTTTTTTCTCTTGTATTTGTTTTAGCTAGTCAAACAAATAAAAAAAAAATCCCTAGAAGCTAATTGACGAGATTGATAGGTAGACTATGGGGGAATTTTTTCTAGAGTTGAAAAATAGTATCACCTAAATTAATGCGTAAGGGAATGAAAGAACTCTAATGTCAAAATAAAAACTTTCTTCAAGGTCTTTTGAGGTCGTTTGATGGCCACAAAAAAGAAAAAAAAAATACCCAAATTTGAACGCAGACCCTTAAGGAGTCATGGTATTGCATGTCGAAAAATGATGCTTTGAGGTTGTCAAGTTTTGCCGATATAATATTATACATGAATATACAATATAAACTGCATTAAAGTTTGTAAGCCGGTGGTAGATCAGTCATTCAGTGTTTTATGTTTAATTCATGAATTCTCAGTGTATTATGCACGCCTGATTCTCGCTATTAATTTACATCAACGTGATAACGGTGTATTATAATACACCCAGTGTCATAATTATGCCAGTTATATATTACGCACTGGGCGTTTTTGACTTTTTTGCTTGTCTATATAATTTTGCATATATAATTATATTCTATATAATTTTATGACCTTTTATCATCATGAACTATTAAAAAATAATCAACAACACCTGTCACCAGGAATGTCATGCAAATTCATACATTCAAGTTATATAATTTTCATCATATATATCTGTTTAACTTTCATTAAATGCAAATTTATTTATTTTAATTTAATTAATATAAAGATTATAATATTATTATACAGTGTGTATAGATTGCAAAGAATCATAATATAAAAAAACAACAACACCAGCAACAACAACAACAACAACCTGTTATATATATATATTCTATACAGTGTATCTGTTTACATTGAAATCAGTAAGAGCCGATCTTTGTTGTTACTGTTTTTTCTGTGTGTGTTTGTATGTGTTGGTTTATATATATAATGTTGGTATAATGACTGAGCTACTATTCAATACCGTCATTGCTGCTGCTATGCAACTGCTACCTGTTGTTACGCTTAGCGCAATATACTGTAGTGGTATGTATATATATATAGTTACAAGAGCTCAAGCTGAGTGTTTGCGCAAGGGCTTGGCGATCTGCATCACCTTGACGAAGGTATGTATCTAGAGTGAATTTAGCTGATGGGCTTTAGTGCATGCTCGCGTGTCTAACTACAATTGCGTTCTCGACACGTGATTTACATCCAAGATTCTTAAGCATGCCAATGAAAAGCTACTCTTCACCATAAACTGGTTAATCATCGTCTAGAATAATATAAATAATATCAATTGTATTATTTTTTTTTCTTCATACATCTTGTGGTTTTTTAATTATTATAATTGAAACACAATTAACACTAGAATTGATTATGAACTATCATTTCATATTATATATTGTTTAATTTCTATTTTATCAAAATTAATTTATCAAACTTGAGAAAAATTAAATAAATCCATTTTCTTTAATGAAAAAAAAAAAACAGTTTCAGACTGGAGTAACTTCTAAAGTAATGGGATATCTAGCGACTTTTATTTTTATTTTTAAAATTTTTTACATTTATTAATTATATAGATTTATGTTTATTGTTAAACATATATATTTATAAAATTATTTATTCATATGAATGCTAATTATATATAATAGATATATCTACATGTATTTACATAATTATATATACATTTTATAAAAAAAAATTATTCATAATAATAATTTTTAGTTAAATAAGTGCTCACTGAATTGGTAGCAGCGACAGTTTCTGAAAAACTCATTGAAATCTCATTCTTGTTCTTTTTTTTATGCTCCAACAAATTACTTTCGTTTTTAATACCTCTTTTGTACTTCAAAATTCAATATCGGGTACGTTCGTTTAATTTAATTCATACTTCAATCAACTAGTAGTAATTATATTTACCGTATTTTCATAAGATTTTTTTATAAGACTTAATTTATTAATAAAAAATTTTATGAAAAGTTGTAAAATTATATTCTACTTGAAATTCGTTCGTTTGACTATTGAATTTTTATTTTCTTCATTCAAAAAAATATTTTCTTACCAGAAAACTTTCTTAGCCTTAATTTTTTTTCAAGTTTCTTCATACAAAGGATCAAAAAATTTAGTTAAAGATTTACCAAATGATGGATTAATCATGATTATGATAAAATAATGAATGAACATTTCTATATGTATAAAATCTTGTATCTTCAAGTCGACACATAGTCACATTGAAACGATAACACATATATATATGTATATAATGTTTCAATGTTAATTCATAGTGAGGGTTAATGCACTTCCTTCTATCTTTTTATACACACAGCACATCGGCCGCTAGAACATCTAAAGGCAAGAAATGTTTATCTCGAAATCTGGACAGTGTTATAAATATTGCGGTGTGAATGCATGTTAATGAGTCGGCGAGTGTTATTTTGTCGGTGAAAAGCGTGAGTGCAGCTATAGTTACACTCGCTTTTATGATTAGACACGACGAGGTACTCTGAGATTAACCGCGTAACCTTCTTATTTTTTTTTTTTTTTATTCAATTTTACCCCATTATATGTATATGTATACATGTAAACTATTTATATTCTATATTCAAAAGCACGCATTCATTTTTCTGTACTGTATACACTTGCACGAACGCATAATAAATTTGGTTTTTTGGAGAGTTCATTAGTTATATAACTCTTCTGATATATAGTTTTTCATATATTAATTTGAAGTAGTATATCTTTGCAGTAACGAACCCAATTGGTATAGTTATTCCCTTCAGACATTTGATTATAACCAATGCTATCGCAAATCTGTAGGTCTCTTAAACTTGGAAATAAATGCATACAGAATAAATGAAATAGAAAAAAAGAATTCCAAGAAAACATTAAAATTTCTCTCTGTACTAAATAAATTCTATATGTGTGGTCGATTCTTGCCTTTTTATACATCAATATAATTTTATTATTTGGATTTTTTTTTCTACGCATTTCTATTCTTGCTTCGCTCTAAGAATATTGATAATTTTTTTTTTTTCTTTCTTTTACTTGCGGAGTTTGGAATATTATAAAAAACATTGAAGATGTAATGCTAAATAATTTACGATATTTTTAATTATAAAATATATTTATATATATATAGTTTAAAGTTTTCCCATGAATTAAAATAAATTGCAGATAGTACAATCTATAAAAAAATGAGTATTTAAACTGATAATTTTTTTTGTATGTATACTAAAAGCTTGATGTTATAAAAATAATTACAGATCGTTAAATTTTTAAATTATAATTATACATAATTTTATTTTCTTTATTTTTTTTAAAGTGAGAATAAGATTGTACAATTTTTATGAATAATTGTTTTTTTATTTTTATTATTTCAATTGCAAAACACGGCCAAGCATGTTTGCTCAGACTCTACGTCTTTATATATTTTAATCTTTGTAAACTTTCAGTGTATATTGTTTATTCTCATTTTTAATTGCTGAACCTGTTGGCTAGGTACAATTTACTCGGTGAATTTGATGATACACAATTATTATCATCATTTTGCTGGCTCGCGGAATTCTGTAATTACATGTTTACTCTATTAAATATTACAGATCTGTATGGCATTGGTATCAAATTGCAGACATGCAATTGTTTGACAATGCTTGAATTTATTTAACAATATCACGACTCATTGCTACATCACACATTTGTAATGACAGTTCCATGTCCCATGCTATATGCAATTTTTACATTCAAAAACTATATTTTTTATCATGCTAATCTGAAAATCCAAACTTCATCAAGATGAAATATTAAATATCATGTTTTTGTTATCAAAATAATCATGTTAAATATGATTATCATGAAGCTAAATATATGCGATCATTTGTTAAATCGATTTGAAATTCATAAAGTCATGAAAAATTGCATGATAGGTCAAATTGGTTAAGTCACTGAAAACAAATTTACAACTGACCTTATTTTGCAGTCGTGGTGTCGTTAAATATTATCTTGACTTCAGCTCCTCGTTAATGACTTATCAGAGAACAATTCAGTCTTAAAAAAAAAGTATAAAATAGCAATTGCAAATTAACCTACATCAATATCAAAATAAAAAGACTAGAGTCATAAATTTCCAAGTATATTCATTAAACATTTTTTATTTTTTGAAATTGTGCATGATGAGTTTTATAAATTACTTTCATTATTTATTTTTCTTCTTAACACATATCAACTTTAAAACTATATTTTGGTTTATATCGACTAATTTTTTTCTTGGCATGTCTTGTAAATTATATATACTATTTTTAAAGATTCATGATCTCAAAAAAGGACAAAACATAATCGATAAACTGTTGTATATAGTACTATACCGTTAGACACGACACTTAATTGTGCCAAGTATTGCAAATGAGTCATCTATTAGAATTTTATCAATTCAATAAATTTTATAAGTTACAACCAGAGATAAATATAGCAATTTTATTTACAATAATTGTTTATTTCAAGTTGAGATGACACATCAAGTTATCCAACAATTAATCAACGGCAATAATGTTGTTGATAGTACTCAGGATAAATAAAGTGTATCTAAGACATTTCACCTGATTTTTTGAGCAAAATCATGTAACAATATTTAATATTTACAAGAAAAATTGAGTATATACATAATATGATATCATTATGCGTATGAAGATTATTTTTTCGTAACTGATTGGGTCATCATTTTGTTTATTTCTTTATATATCTATTTGCAATCAGCAGCAGCGGCATATTTATATGTATAACCGTAATACGACGGAAAGTGAGCGTTAAATTTATCAGCATATACCCCAGCTCACTTAGAGTATATACGAGTTCGTCGCCAATACTATACCGTTCAAATAATTCATACATGAATTATGTATACACTGTATATGTTGTTACACTATGTGCAGTGATTCAATACTAGAAAAAAAATATTTATATATTTTATAAACTATTACAAAATATTTCATTCTTTTGTATATATTATTAAATTATTTTTTAAATCATGATTCAATAGTACATATATACAAGTAAACAAGAAAAATTCGAAAGTAGAAAAAAAAAAAACATATATTTTTATTTCATTTTAATTTTTATGATTTAAAATTTTTACATGAATTATATGAATTATGTTTAAACGTCTTTAACTATAACATTTATTATTATTGCCACTGATGTATTGTTAAAATTAATAATATATAATTATAATAATTTATGTGCAACGAGCTGACAAATTTACAGTAATTAATCATATTATTTTTGACAGGTGATGTTGATTATTTGATTCTCTCCATTGCATAAGTTTTATCTCTCATTTTTTTTTGTATTTATTATATTATTTTGTTTTTTTATTGGAAAATGTCATAAGGTGTCATAAGATGAGTTGGTATAGTGGAAGTTTAGAATGTAATAATTTTTTTGTATGTGCACATGATAATAGATTGTGATTGATCAATAAAATCAATCACAAAGGTATAAATTAGGTATATGTTCAGAGTCCCAATGCAAACGTAAAGTCAATGAACCGACCAATCTATCATCGGCTATGATGTTTTGATGCCGAAAGAATATTATCTTGATTTTTGATCATACTGTTGAGGCTGCACAAGCAAGAGTATGTAAGTTTGCATTTAATTAAGACAAGAAAAAACTATCACCCGATAAATCACTAACCTTTTTTTCTTTTTTGAGTGTTAATGTAGCATGAGATGCAATTAATCGATCCATTTAATTAAACCACAATAGAACTGTTGAAGAATTGTTGTTGATCAGTTGCCGGCTGATTTCGCGTAACTTTCTACAGCCTATAATCGACAATTATTGTAAATCAAACTTTTTTTTTATACACTTTTTTTAGTAACTTGAAAATTGATTTGAATGATAAAATCATAACGGGCCTCAGGTGAAAAAGGTTATGTCTATAAAATATATAATAAATATATATGTGTTTTGACCACTTTAAAAACCCTGCAGGTGTTATGTATGTGTTTTATAATTTTCCCGCCAAATGTCTGACTCAACAGAATAAATAATTTTCTCGAAAAAATCATTATATTATATTTTTTTATATAAATGAATAAATTTGTAAAAATTATTTTAATTTAAATTATTAGATGATACAACAACCCGTATATAAATATATTTATTTTTTTAATTTTTCGTTGGTCAGATTTTTCTTTAGATGTATGAGGATATTTGTTGTGAAGGTATAGTTGGCGTGTAACCTCACGATCTTGGTGTAATCTCGCTCCCAGGACTAACCGCGGCTATTTATTTTACAAGAGTCTATTTACTTTTTTTTGAATTATTCGTATACCACGTTCTGCGGGAACGTGGGAGTCCCGGTACATTTGTGCTTCTCAACCAATGCTGCCTCACGATTTTTATACTTGAAAATATAAATATCACTGTAAATAACCTAAACATATATATATATACATATATATACCATTAGATTTAAGTTATACATGTATATACTTGTAAGTCCATACCTAATAATCATAATGAATGTATATACAAACACCTATTGATTTTCTTTTATCTAAAGTTCCATTGGAATTTTTAACAAATACAAAAATAACAAGAAGAAAAACCGTTGTCGCCAAAGCTAATCATTATAAAATCCCAAGACCAGGGTTCTAACGCATTTTAAACGTACACATACGATTTGTATATAGTATATTTCTTTTTGATTTTCATCAGCTAGTCGTTTGTTACTATAATCGTAAATCGTCTTTGTATATATCCAACACACAAGTATTGTTGTATATATACATGTATATATATATTTTTTTTCTCTTGTCTACTGGACAAGTCATAAATTCGATTTTCCATATATTTACCCCTATTGCCTCGTATATATAAACTTGAAAAATAAAAGTCTTTTTTTTTTTTTATCAATGCTGTATTCACCTGTTACTTGTAGCTTCTATACACGCACACACGTACACTTTTATCGTTGACATCTGCTAATTGGCAAAACATACTGCCATTGATATTATACACTTATGTGGGCTTGTGATTATATAAAAAAAAAAATAGTTAGTATTAAATTATATAAAAGATATAACTGTTGTCGGAGTGCATCAGATATATACAAGGCATTCCATGACAAATCAGTCATTTACTTCACCCCAGCTAATTGAATTTATGAAATTTTTTTGTGTAACATCCCATCCAGCTCCAAAAAAACTTCTTAAATTTTCTCGAAATATCAACAAGCATTCTTTGAATTTTTTTCAAATTAGAATTCTAACTTCATGCATCATTTTTTATTCATTTTTTTTTTATCATAAAGATAGGTTGAAATAATTAATTAATAGCATTTAATTTTATCCTGTTTTATTAATGATTAGAAATGAATGATGTTACCAGTATGCGAATCAAGACTAGACCGTCACTACTCACTAATTTGCTGACTCAATTCATTAATTTATTATATGAGTAGTCGATATTTTTATTGATGTTGAATTTGTGTAAAATAATCCGTTTATTTGCCTGAATTAATTTTTTTTATGAGACATCAGCCACCCAAAACGGTAATTCATTGATGGTTTCTTGATTTAGATAAATTGTTTTGGTTTTATTTAAATATATTTACTTTGTTTCGCACAAGACTATTGTATGAGATTCGATGGTAGGTGTGCGTAACACATCATCATACGCCTTCAGTCATTTTGATTTATTATTTAAAGAAATATTAACTTGTGTTACTGAATATTGGGCGTATGATATTATATTCTATGGGTTAGTAGATGCAAAACAAAACACGATCGAGCTTTCTTGGTTCTTGCAAAGTCGTGAGTCTATTCTACCATCTAGATGTATAGTTAATTAAAGAGTCCTGAACTGTCGTCAAGTGCTGCATATCGCTTTTTGAGATTAGATATTACATTGAATAACACCACCGTGTGTGAACTCAATGTCACGTTATCTTTGCGATAAAATTAGATAAGATAACAGCATGAATTTTTGACACATAAAAATTGCGTTTTCATTTATATATTATTTTAAATATAAATCAAAAAAAGTTATATTTAGAATGAAATGAAACAATGATCTCATAATTGAAACCCTGAATTAAATTTTTGGAATCATATATTGTCCGGTAATTATAATTATTAATCAGAATAATTTAGAAATCCATTAAATTAATTAGAAATTTCAAAACAAGTACACTTTCTTACCAATTAAAAAATTATATTAATAAATAATTTTTACATAAATATTTATGTACAGTAAGCTTTATTTTAGTTGATGATACAAAGAGCTGGTTAATAGTACTTTTTTTTCATTGTCGAACACACCTTCTTCATATAATGTAATAATTCTACCTGCAATATTAAAAGACGAGCATTGTTCTATCATTTCTCGGCATCATGTATACTAGTGACTTTATGTTTTTTAATTCAAAATAATATAGAAAAATAAAAATTAAATAATAATAAAGTCGATTTATCCTACATGTTTATATTCACGTTCAACTTTGTTAATGTATTGTAATGATATGCCACCCCGACAATGAGTCACAACTCATTCTACCACAGCATCCCACCTACATCTTTTTACCAGATGCCTCATTGTATAAAAATAAAACCAATACCAGTTATAATACGGTTTTTAGCATTCTTTTACTTTTTACAAATTGAACTTATAAAATTTAAATTTTTATATACACTGCATTGCGAGTGTTGAATCGCATTTTGGAATTATAAAATTGTAAGACCTTGAGATATATGCAAGTCCAGAACAGAGTCAATGGTTTAACGATGTCTGCATTGCGGACATTTTTATCATAATTAGTCCTGCTATTAATGCCAAATTTCAGTAAACTTAAACTGTTAATTTATTTTTACACAATGTAACTTGAAAAGTTTTGTTTCATGTGATAATCATTAAATTAGAATTTCTTGAAAAACATCTTGTTGTTAGACTAAATGATTTTATAGTTGCATTGCTCAAAAAAATTTGGTAGGTAGACCAGTCTAACGAATTACATTATAGTCACGACGCCTTTCTAGTTCTAATCTCACGTCTGATTTGCACTCCAGTCGTATAAACAACCTAACCTAAATAAAATCCACTTTTTGATTTATTTTGAATAATTGAAATTCAATTTAATAACAAGCAAATTAAAACGATATTAAAACAAATAATGTCATATAGGAAGCTTAAGTTGACGTTTGATTGGAGCACGTAGAAAATTTTTTTGGGTACTTTAATAATTTTTGAATATATTTAGTGGTCCGTCATTTTTTTTTTAAATGTTATATCAATTTGTAATTATCTTACCAACTATTATCAAATGATGTTTAAAAATTCAAAAATTGTTTTTGTATAGTTTTACATATTTGTATTGTTATATATTGTTTTGTACTTTTCGAAAAAGTTGAAAAAATTACCATATATTGCATTATTTATGGTATGATATTGTAGCTTTCCAACTTGTATTTGAAAAATTACTTTCAATTTTTATTTTTCTTGTAAAAATTGGGTAAAAATTTTTAACAATTTAATATATAGATGTACATAAGTGAGTGTAATAAAACAAAAAGTTTGAAACACGTGCAGCTAATTGTAAATATACATTGCGGAATTTTGTATGACCTATTGATTATATTGTATATATTTATATGCGGTAATGGCCAGGCGGGTCTTCGATATATTTATTCTTCTTGCGTGAACTTTGATAATAGAATGATGGCAGTAAAAAGGTGGCATATGTCGTCGAAGTGGTGCTTTTGCGAATAAACCGAGAGTGAATGCCAAGTGAAACGGTAAACACATCAGGTAATCCAGGAACTCTTTTCGTCTTGGGATCGTTTATATATACATATGCCATTTGTGATCATCCATATGTATATAAATGCATATGTGCATGTAAGCGTTTGTGGTTGGAGATATACATAAGATCAATCATAACTTTTTTTTTTTTTTTCTTCATCTTTCGTTAATTTAATTAATTCATACCTGAAAAGTTTTATCCGACTCTTTGATCATTCAAGTATATCCATATAAATACGAATTAAGATTCTTAAAATAATTTTTTTTTAATTATTTGACTCGCAATGACAATCCTGTTTGTGTATATCATACAATGTATGTATGCAATGGATTTTTATTAAATATACCTGAATCGAAATGTCGAAGATCTTTGATCTTACTCGTATCTCTCTGTTTCATCTATATATATAAGCACGATGACACGAGATGAGAAGTACACTCTAACATCTAGAGAATTCCATATCTTCAATGAGTGAAAAGAAAAAAAAAAGGGCGGGGGCTTGTCTTCGAATTCTCTGGCACACTTCGTGCACATGTATGCAAGATGTGAAATTTATATATATAGCGGGCACGAGCTCAAAATTTACGGCACGCGAGCATATATCCTATATATATTCTATTTTATATAAGTATGTATTTTGTACAATATATATGTGCATATATACTTGCATTTATTTATTCCTTTTATATAATAGAGATAGGCACAGAATCAGTTGACTGTTGCTGCTGTTATTGCGCAACTATCACCTCCATTAGCTGCACCCATCCATATATATGTACCAAGTTGTATAAAGTTAAGTTAACTGGGTGACGGGGTTTCCCATATACGTGTCCCTCATATTTTATATATATATATACTTTATGCGAAGGCACCAATGTGTAACTGTGAAGACGACCAAGCTATAAGGGTTTGACCCGCCACTGACTTCCTGTATACCCACTATAGTCGAATAGTCGTCCCGGTGTTTTTGTTATTTTTTCTAATAAACGACAATATCTCTTGGTATTTTACTGCTTTCTCCCTCTTTCTTGATGGTTTTAACATTTATGTCAATGTGTTATTACTACGTTAAGCTATCAAATTGCATGGATGGCTTGTATAAGTCAAGCACATTTGGCCGCATCTAATTGAGAATCGACTCACACTTGGCCAATAGGTCAACCAGCTTTTGATGAACCAGACTTGTCCTGTCAAACACGTTAAATATTGATCAAAAAGAAAATAATTAAAATCAATAAAGCCCAATGGGAGACAAATTGTAAATAATTAAAAAAAAATTGAGTTCTAAAAAGCATTAAACCAAAAAATAATAAAAAAAGTCTCTAGTCGACCAGTTGCCCACCAACAAGATCATGCAGTTTATCATAAGTTCATACTGAATGCGTATACGATGAAATAACAAGCTTTGTTTATCAAGATTGTACTAAGCATGGCCCAATTGCTGTCAAAGCTTGATAAGTCCTACTTAGAAAATAAAACTCGTATTATCTTTAATGATATTTTTTTAAACTAACATTAATAATTGTTTTCATATACAATGTATATATAGAATGTATATATACACGACTTATGTTTTTTTTTTTCTTTACTTCAAGATAATTAGAGTTTTATTCTGAAACTGACCGTCAAATATTCAAAAAATTAAACGTAACGAGTATTCAAGATTGTGTCTCTACTATTCAATTTAGTATTCCACCTGCATTAAATGGTAAACTCGTGCCTACTAACTATGCCTCCTCTTTTATTTTATCTTTTTATTTTTGCCGTCGGCGCATGCACTGGCAATATTATGGAAATCCTTCGGGAGCAACTGCTACAAAGAGTCACAGATGCAGTTGTATACTATATGGATACAACCCTAAACGTCTTTCTCTTCTCATTGGATTACAAAAAAAATAAATAAAAAATAAACAGACTTGCATAGAAGATTTGTATCCTCAATCCTTTCGCAAATTGCAACTAATAATCCAATCCTTGCTTGGTTAACATTGTATTTATATTCAAATGCATTCACGTCACTCGTTGACGACATTGTCATGCATATATTGCTTGATTTTTTTTTCCTTACCATATACTATTCTCAACATGTACTCTGCATGATGCACTAGAATGTAAACTAACCATTCATTCATAATTTAAAATTCTTTATTTTTCAGAAAATTACAGATATACTGTAATGATTAAACAAAAAAAATTAAAGATTTTTATCTTGTGTTATACTATTTTTTTATCTTAACAATCAAAAAAATATCTTATCTCTTTTCTTTCAATTTTTAAATATAAATAAATTCAATGAACCAGCTTTTTCTTAGTTTATACCAATGTATTCTGCGTGGCAACCGACAAACGCTACCTAGCTTTACTAAAAAAGGCACGTATAATACTTTTTTTTCTATGTTATATAGTATTGCGGCTTAACTTGCTTTGTAATATCAGTCAATATGAAGTTTACCGTGTGTTTATATATGTTTTTTTATTTCTCGATATTCTTTTGATGTACCAATATTTTCAAGAACAATAGACATGAGATCTATTATGATATATGCAAAATATCATCATAGAAATGACCGGCAAAATGCCTTTATTGTTTTATGTGAACAAAATTATCATGTGATTATATTGTTTCATTTTAAATTATTTATTTTTTTTATATATAGATATATTTTTAGAGGTTAGTTTTATCTTTGGCACGCCGGGCGGCCAATTACATTACGTTTGTCGAGTATATAATATGCGTTTCGTGTAATGACGGCAATGAAATTCTAATGATGTCGCTTGTCAACTGTCCTCTTACCATGTCGTAGATAATCGTAAAAAGGACCTCACCGCATCCACTAACCGTATCACCGCAAATGAAATCTCTGTCGCATTTATACCCCGTATATAACAACTCATAAAAGTTTTTTTTACTTTTTTTATAATAAATATTACTGCTTTTTTTTTTCATCCATAATATATTTACTTTTAATTTGTATTCAAACTTAAATTATATTCTTTTCTTAACAGTAAATTTTATTAACAATTAATAAATTCAATAAATATATATGTGCAGTATATAATTTATAAATATAACATGCTGATCTTTGTTGTTGCATGGGTGTTGCGATGTTGTGCATTTTACGATGTTAATCGCAACGTAGCCTCTTTTATATATACTCATTGTAAAAAAAAAAAATAAAAAGAACAAAAATGTCCAATTGTCGTTTCAATGATCAAAGATAACTGCGTGTGTGCGTTTATATTCAACTTCCTGTTTGACCTACCCCATTGATCTACGATCGATTACTGTGATTTAAAAAAAAAAAAATAAATAAAAAAGTTTATATGCACAGCTGTCTCCAACTTGCCAATGATTAACTATTATTTTTTTTTTTTTTCTTAATTTCAATACATATTGTGTGATGTTCATGAGAAAATTAACGATAATTTTATTCAATTACTTCAAGGATAATAATTTTATTTCCGTATTAAATTGAACATTCATAATTGACTTGCAGTCGAAAGCTATTTGCCCATCTTTTTTATTTATTTTTATTTTTTTTCGTTTCATTGCAAATTGAATAAAACTTCATTGCCACATTGAGTGTATAGAAATATTTTCATGCTGGTTTTGCCATCAGTGCCACATGTACAAATTGCTTATCAGGATTTCTGCATATGGCAAAGTAGTCAGTTAATATTCTTAAGAATATTTTAGTAAGGTAATAGAAGTAAACACAAGATAGAAAAAAATTCTTTTCAAAATAAATTAAATATTTTTAGCCCGGGTGTCGTTAGGGTATAATAATTGTACAATCAGCGATGGTTGTTGATGTATAATTATAAAATCATTTGTACCAAACAAACTTGTAGTTCCCCGGAGTGAGAATAGGAAGTTTCGTTTAGAAAAAATTAAAATTCTTATCACTATACACGTCTTTTAAATTATTACAATAATTGCCTATCAAGGAATTGATAATTTTTCATATAATACTTGTTAATTAAATCGTAAATTGGAAGTAAAAAAAAAGATTATACTTATTATTATTTTTTATTAGTCAGAAAGGGTTGATAAGTCCGTGCTTCCGCAAGAAGTTTTTTCATCATTTTTACAAATACATATTTGAGCACATCCACTAGCCCCAATATTACAATGAGAAAAAAAATCTGGCATGTACATCCGTGGCTACTGGCTGACTGACAAGGTGTATTGCCTGTAAGAAAGTTTGATTAATAACTGAATAATAATATACTCTGATGGATGCCGTACTGCTAAACTCCCGCAGGTGAATTTGCTGAATGGACCATCTTTGGGTAGTCTCTTTAAATTCTCCTTTTACCTTCGTCAATACGTGTTTAATTTTGTAGAATAATTTTTTTCGCACCAGCAACCAAACAACGTTTCATACTTGGGTTTAATAAAATTCATTTATTTTTTTGTTTCTATCTCTTGGGAATTTTTTATAAAAGTATACTTTTGTATATAAATATATATATGGTATAGAGAAATTTACACATTTCGGAAGGAGATGCAGTATAAGAAAAAGACAGGTTTGGAAGATGAAAAAAAAAGATCAACATTTTTTCGCTATCATAAAAAATTTTGTACAACGTAGTTATTGAATAGGCATCTTTTTCTGTATGCTGATAAAATATTTTAATTCATTGTCTCGTTAAAAAAAGAAAAAAGGAAAAAGGGATTTTTTTAAATTCATACAGATTAATAATTATAATTTGAATATCCATTATCGAAGTAAAATCGATAAAACTTTTTGTTACTCACTGATTTATGTACGGTTTATACTTGAAGCAATTGAAACCCTATCAAACAAACTTCAAATTGCTAAGGAAGTTTATAACTTCCCTGTGGGCTGTGCGTATACACACACTGCTTTTTTTTTTTTTATTTACAAATTGAGAATAAATGATGATGATTACGATGAAAAATATAAAATTTAAAACCGGCAAATTGCATGGTATGCATAAATTCATATAAATCACAATTAAAAAATCACGACCTTATCATGTCATGTGACCGCGTGCGTTCTGTCTTTTGAAACAACATTCTTTTTTATTTATCATACTTGTTTTTTTTTATCTTTCAACTACTGTACTCATCAATCACATAAAAAGAGAGAGATCGGAAACAAGACGTTGTTTCACCCAAATTCATTTATCAACTCACATTTGCAAGAAAAAAAAATAGAAAGAAAAAACAGAAAGAGAGAGAGAAAACCGTTATCGGTTATTTTTTTTTTTTCGAAACATCAGTCGAACTATAAATGAGAATTATCGAGATTTTTCAATTCATGGACACGCTTTCAATATACAACTCATGGCTTTGGTGTTTTCATATAATCAAGTGACTCGGTAAATTTTAAAGTCTATAGCATTGTAAAAAATATGAATAATATTTAAAAAAATGAGGGAAAAAAAAATTATAATAATAAAAATAATTGAGATGAAAAAAAAAAAAAAATGAAAGGGTCCTCAGGGGAAAAAAAAGAAGAGAAACTACATGAAAAAAAATTGAGAGAATAAAAAATGCTATCAGTCATTT
The DNA here is from genome assembly GCA_015776835.1 of Aphidius ervi. Lineage (NCBI taxonomy): Eukaryota > Metazoa > Arthropoda > Insecta > Hymenoptera > Braconidae > Aphidius > Aphidius ervi. The sequence continues at coordinate 612,522 of MKYW01000028.1, read as the reverse complement.
TCAGATAAAATTCAATTGCAAGATGCATTTGTCATATCTTTCTGATGGCTCAAGATTAATTTCCCATCCACATGTTACATGTTTGAATAAGAATATATAGGTCAAACTTGGTCATGTATGATTATGATTGGTCCTCTCCTGTCACTTGATTAATGTCATGAATTTTTTTGGTGTATCATCTACTCAAGCCAGTCATCAGTTTGAGCTAAATCGTGGAACCAGCTTATACGTGAGATTTAGTCTTTACAGGTATAAAGTTCATATGGCCATATATATATTATATATATATATACTTGTTATTATCACATGCTGGAATCTTTTGTTATGGGGGGTTAACGCACAGATAACATGATTGAACAAACTGCACACACGCATACATACAAAACCGGTTCCTAAACAAAAGCTATATGCAAGATGAAACCGCAAACATTTGTTTGTCGTAGCGTATAAAATTACGAAGAGAGCCGACAAGCCTGTATCGGTTACGTATATGCCCACACAAGGTAAATCATGTTATCTCCTGATGATCACTATGGATCATTTGCTTTATAATCTGCAATTTTGTATAGTTTTTAGATAAAACAATAATCATGTGCAGTCGGTGACTGTTTCAAGCAACTTTTGCTCTAATCTCTGACATATACTCGATGTTTTTTTTAAACACCTATAAATTAATTTACTAATCCTCGATAGCTGTTGATCCTTCAGATGATATGTTGAAGTCGGGTTAGGCTTTGAATAGTTTGTTGAAAAAAAAAAAATGTTTAACTGACGACATAGAATAAAAATCTTTGCTTTCCTTTGATAATATTTTTTCGAGTAATTCGATTAGCAGACATTCAAGCATTTGATCACGTCTTTGACGTTAAATTGTCTGCATGAGCGGTGGTTAACCCTAATGACGTGTTTTTAATGATGTGCAGAAAGAAACACCATGTTTAATAGACAGTGCGAGCTGACACACCAACAACACTCGGTTGGTCAGAAACACAACAGCAAGGATTCATCGTCGTTCCCACGAATTAGTTCTATATAGAGACAGAAGTAGGTGTAGAAGTGCTAGCCACGATCTCTTAATAGCTGTGTAATACTATTTACATTGATAAAAATAAAAATGAAAAACAAAAGCGACCGTGTGTCTGTCGTGTTTTGAAAAAACAAGTTGTGGCAGGTATAAAAATAATAATTCATGTACAAATTTATTAATGATAAATATAAATGAAATACAAATAATTCAGTTCTTTTTTTCTTTTTGTATCTTGATTTGGATAAATCGGAGGATAGTAAAATATAAACTATCGCAAATTCTATACAATGATATCAAGCGATATGTATATATAGTAAAAATAACGTAACAAGAAAAAATAATACGGGTGGGAAAAGTGGTTGAGAGAAAGAGTTATGGGATTGGCTTAGACAAAAATTAACTATCCGATTTGCCTCAGAAATACATTCGCTATTCGTTAATATATCTAATGCAAGTGGTGTCGTGCCCCTCTCTGAGGAGGAGCCTGATGAAGTAGGTCATCCAGTTATATGTTGCATATACTCTTTCTATATAGATATACTGAGTGATGCTTTTTTTTTTTTTAGCAGTTTTTGCATATTTTTAACATGCAAACCTGAACTCTTCAACTCATCTAGAAATTTGCTATGTCTTAAAGAGTTGACAATGCATCAACTTCAACTGTGCACTTAATTTAAACTTCAAAATTTGCCGGGATTGTGAATACGGATTAATTTTTTAATGAATATAGGTTCTAGTTTATGTTTGGATAATTGCAGATTTACAGCTAAATAGACAATTGCGGACGTGGTCTATAGTAGATATTAGGGGTTTGATAACTTGTCTATTTTGTATTATATATGTCTCACTGAATAATTTGGGTCTTATTGCTGCTCTTCTCCAATGACATAAGTTGACTTCCATCCCTTCCGACCTAATACCGACCCTAAAGTTTGGCATTGAGTGGTCAGCCCAACTTTTTGTTTAAAGAGATAAGTTGTATCACAAAGTGTCAACTTTTCTTTGCGATGACGTGAGGTCCTGCAGGATGATGGCTAGCAACAATAAAATAGATTTAGAGCTTAAATCAAATCCGTCAATACTGTTGGTCGATAGTGTCGCCATTCAGTTTAGATACATACATGTATATAGCCCCTAAATATATCAATGAATTATTAAATTAAAACCAGCTGAATCACCAGAATCTACATGGCGTTATGATAACTAAAAAAAATATTCTTAATGTGCTTCTGTATTACAAAGAACGATTTCATTCTATATTATTTTTTATAAACATCCGTATTATTTTCTTTTTTTNTTTTTTTTTTTTTTTTTTTTTGTTCGTTTAATCATCTTCTTTACCTTCAATTTTCGCAAATGGTGATGAAGATTTTTCCATCAATCTTACTATGCAATTCGAAATGAAGAATACTCTTGTGAGTCAAGTTGGCTCGATCATCTCTTTCTTTCTCATCGTTCATGTTGTATATGTTATATGTACTCAATGATGCCAGTTGCAATCCACGGTTAATCTCACGTCAGGCGTGACGTTATTACTCATTATAATGACGTGAATTCATTCCATGGGTGGACGGAACGAGATTTAACCCTTTCGGAAGGATCATATTCTTTTTTTTTTTTTGCTTTCTGTCAATAGTCCGATAATCTTTAATAAATGTCTTTGAGTATTATAAAATCATAACATTATTATGAAAAAATAAAAGAAGGTAATTTTATTTTGTTACATTCTATCATTATTACTGTTATCATCATTTAAAATTTTGAGTATCTTTGTTGATTTAAAACATATACAGGTACACATATGTGTATATATATAAATATAATAATGTGTTCGTTGAGTCTAGACTGGTATCTGTCTGAGTGTTGCTCATGGTGGCATGCTGCTTCAGCGACCTGACCGTTATACGGTTAACGAGCTGCCCAAGCAAACGTCTATACCCACAAACACCAATGTCTCATTGTATGTATATGTATTTGTTGAAGCGCATTAGGCTTAGTAGATATACACTAGCAACGGCATTGCGCATGCCGTGAAATGTAAACGTGGGAACCGGAATTGGCCGGCCTAGGGCAACTCTTGGAGTTGCTTGAGAACATCTTCAACTGACTATATCGTACTCTGACAAACTTTGAAAGTGATTTTTATTGTATTTTTATTAAGATACAGTATTTTCTTCTCTTCTTTTTTTTCGTTCTATATTAATTTAACAAATATAATTATTATACTCCCGATATTACGAGTCATTTGAATTATATTATTTTGTTCTTCAATGAGACTTAATGATTAACTTTAATTGCCTTATTACAATTTGTTTGTTTTTTTTTCTGTTTCAGGTGAGTAAACATACTGACCCTGTCTAATAATACATGTATAGCTAGAATAATCCTTCTATATTGGTAAGTGATTTTCGCTAAAATAGCTAAATTAAATATGATTTTTTTGGTATATGTAAACAAAAAATTATTTGCATCATTTCAAGACCTTTAGAACGTTTTGAATTCCAAGTATAATATGGATGTCAAATAACAAATACCTCGAATCAACAAGATTGATAATTATTTAATTTTTAAACATTAAAAATTATTTTTGAGTCATATATTGAATATAACATGATTGTCTATCTATACGAAGAATTTTTCCACCTAATGGAATCTTCAAAGCTATATAATTATAGTACAGATATGCAGTTTATGTTATTATTATTTTTACTAATACTGCCAACAAATGGACAACAAGAAAAAAAAAAACGAATGGAACGAGTAGACAAAGAGTCAAATGCCAGGGAGGATAGATATAAAAAAATTGTGCACCCTAAAGAATTCTCATAGCGAGTAACATGAAAGGCATGTCTTCACTGCGTGGATAAGCGCGTTTTTTTTTTTTTTTNTGATAATTTATACTTGATTTATATTTTTTTTTTTTTTTTTTTTTTGCAACCGTGCAAATTCTCAACGGTCTTTACTCTCCATGGTTGTCACTAATTTTTTATAATACAACTTGACAAGTTTACATAATTTTCAGAATTTTCTTTATTTATTTAATTTCGATTACAAACGCTCTCTTTTTTTTCTGTATCAATAAAAATTTATAAATTATCTGTTGGCTATATATGCAGATACTACTCAAATATACTTAAGGCATATTCCAATTTGGATAAATGTTATATATTTTTCCATGTGGGTAATCAAATTTAATTTTATAATAGCTTTCATTTTTTCTTATTTGAATATTACTATCCCACACGTGCCAATGAGAACATATATATACTATTTATCTTATTTCATAAACTCAAGAAAAATGAATTTAAAAAATAAATAGACTTGATCTATCTTTCAGATATGTATACTATATATCCAGCGCATGTCTGTTCAATGTATTACGGTAATTGCAGTGCGCGCAAATATACATGTATACTATATATATACACTTGCCTTATATTCGCGCGAAGGGATGTTGATTTGCTGCGTGTTGCCCGGGTACCGGAACTTGCTAGCGCGCGAATGATACCGTGGTAGCGTACATCAAAGAGTTAAAAGCACGGGCCAGAACCGCGTGGGAGAGCTCGTCGACGGGCTTCACTTTGATCTCGCAGCCCCTTCCAATAATCAACATCGAAGTCGTGTGTATTTTCTTTGCATGCGATGTATATCCCTATGAGAACCAAAAGATGCCCTATGTGCTTCATCTTTGTATGTATATATATATATATTTACTTGAAGAGATTTACACCAAGTCTGAGACTGAGAAAGATCTATTCTTCTTATTTATTTATTTATTTTTTTTTCTTTTTACCTTACATTTACTTTAGCCTCGACAGTTTCCCTCAGACTATATACCTCAGAATATATATAGAACCAGAGAATAGTGCGAGAAACAAGTGACTTGGATTTGTTGCCATTTATTTCGTAACACATGGATATATTACTGAAAGCCAATATGTTTATTACTATATTTCAAATTCGCATCTGTTGGGCTTTATATGAATCATCATTTCGTTTGACCTTAGTTTCTCTCTACACGAAAAAAAATAATCATTTTTATCAGACAACGACATTTGTTTTAAAGTCAATTATTCATATTTGTTTTTTCTCCAAAATTAGAGGCAAGGTATTTGATTTATTGGAGCCATTGTTTTGTTGTTTTGTTTGAGTTAATCTAGTGAATCATGTGAAAAGCTAAGTGAATACGTGGGTGCCTGGTAAGTCTGGTTGTTGATCGTATTGTGTGGGTGATGTGTGAATGGGAACGCTGTTTGTCAGTCAATGCACCAGCTATCTCTTGTACTCGATATTTACGGCTTTGATTTGAAAGACAATAAGACGATCACGCGTGAAAAAGCCACCTTGTCAATTTATCTATTTATATTTTTTAATATAAATTCTGAATCAGCTTATTAGATTTAGCTGGGCAGTCATCGTATTCAAAATAATTATTTATATTAAACAAGACACTTTCATTCTTACCCTTTACAATGATAGTTCAATATTGTTTCTTCAAAAGAGATTATAAATTAAAGGAGCCTCACCTTTTTTTTCTAAATTAAGGCTCAATAACTCTACTGCACTTGATTTACCTTTCGAAAATCTTCTTGTGATCGTACAGAGAGCGACTAATATTACAGAGACAAAATATTTATGCAGCCAAATTTTCCAGTGTATACCATCATCCACACTTTAACTTATTTTTGGTTCCACTTGTGTATAGCCCTAGTTCCAAAAGTAAAGTGGAACCAAAAGTAGAATAAAGTATATAGTATGAGCGTGAACGATTTCCTCTTTTGTTTTATATTCACAATTGTGAGAAAAATTATTTAACATAAACACGATTTCGATTTTATTCTAGATAGAAAGAATTTTTGAGGTTATAACCTTGGGGTATAAAAAATCGTACAGTAAAATATCAACAAAAAGAAAGAATAATTTTCGTTAAATTAAAATATCGATGCTGTATATTGTAGAAACTGCATTCTTTCAAGAAACTCTCTAACAATTTATACAATTCGTGAAAAGTAAACTTCCATTATTTAATGAATCGATTTTGTAAATAATGTTTTGTGTTTAATTAGCAGACTGTTAATGATGTACTAAATTAATTTTAAATATACGTAAGCAAACAATTAATGATAATAAGATGAGATAAATTAATGGAATTATGAATACAATGAAAAAAACTTTTGGTAAATGCTACAATACGTATATAATTCAGACAGCTTTATTAAAATGTCAGGGTTGTTTTTGTGGTTTATATACGACAAGAGCTTGGTGAAGTATTTCGTCAATCAGTTTTTATTCAAAGAAATACATAACGATGACGGATAAAAAAAATTATCTTAAGAGACAAAGAAAAACAAAGAAGAAAGCACGTTGATTTTCATAATGATAAATATATTTTTTTTGTCCCAAAACACGAGGTCGGCATACAAATTTAACGATCCAAAATAAACATCTAAACTGTTGACTATATTGATAGTTATATTCTTGATTGAGTACAATATGTCAAAACTCTTATGAATTCAATATTGTTAATTTATCTTGGCTTAAATGATAGTTGTAAATTATAATAGTATTGTAATTTTATTGCTAATCAAATGCGAAGATGAATCGCCTCAGCTTTACAGGACGTCAGAAGAAAATGAAGATAGCATAGGTTGTACAGTTAGACAGATACGTCAGAGTTAAAGACACTGGACAAAAAAAAAATCATGCATTAAAAAAGTTTGAAAAATACTGAAATATCCAAGAAAATAAAGGTGCGATATTTCTATGGATACTGAGAATATTCAAGGTGTTAGGGTTCAACAAAGTTACGAGGACTGAAATAAGATGAAAAGAGTAAGGGGTTTTGCGTACATGTACGATCAGACAGCTTAGATACAGCTATACTTCCAACATGGTTTTTAAATTTTAACGGCGCATAATATAAACATGGTAATTCCATTGCTGTTACGCAATCGTAAAAGATGCATAACACACCTCAACGTGATAGTAATTGCTTGTATGTTTGAGGGGCATATATTCACCATTCTACCAAAGATTCATACACGTGTTTGCAAACTCATTTGTAATGAAAAAATAGTCAATACAACGCAACTGACGTTTAAAAATAATAAAAATATACATTGTATATTTATGTATAAAGTGAAAAAGAAATATGGATTATTATACACGTCAAGTTTATTCAACATCTAGCAAGTACAACTTAATAATAACATGTGCTCATAAATGCATACAGCTTTATAAAGTCACAGTTCATGATCCATGGCTAAGGGCACGGTGATATACAGGCTTTTATTTTCAAATTAGATTTTTTTCTACAAGCTTAACTTCAAATAGCAAATTTTCCATGTTAAAATTCAACGATTCCATTAAAATAGCTAAAATAGCTAACTAAATTTTTTTTAATTTAGTGAGTCAAGTTAGTTGGTAATTCTAAAATCAACGTGGTTCTTGACAACACTGAAGTTAGACTCTGCATGTATATAGCACCGTTGACCACAAACTTGAAAAGATAAACGAAATGTCAACTTTCTTTCATTGATCGTATTTATTTATGCATAAAAATATGCTTATATATGCAGTAGTCTCTTTTTTTATTTATCTTGTGTGACACTTACGTAAATCAGCTGTATCTTGGTTTAGTTGACACTAGGTAAAATGAGTTTGTAAATAGCTGAGAAGTTGTGAAACAAAATAGAGATATCGTCAGCATTAACTTGTGTAAGTGAAGTTCCAATTTAACGAGCCAGTTACTCGGCATTGAATCTCTCCTGGACTAAGATGTGGTGATACGCTAAAACAGTGCGAAGATCCGTCCAATTTGATCTGACTGACAGGTGAATTCACTTCGAATAAACATTTATCTATTTCAAGAATTTATTTCAATATAAATAGTAACTTGAATATTATGTTGTCCACAAGAAAAATATTTTACTTGTATAATTTTTCTTTTTTTTTACATCACAAAAAAATTGATCACAGTGAATCAGATATCACCTGGTAATTAGAATCTATGAAACCTTTTTTAATATTTGAGAGACATAATGAAATTAATTTCTACTCAATTTTGCTGTTATAATAGTAAACTAAAATCTTTTTTGAAAATTTAAATGTACTCTTGATGAGCAATGAACTAATTGAGTCAAAATTTATTGATATTTTTAAATTTCTTTATTGCCTTAAAATTTTGTCGTTTTTTTTCTTTGTTTTTGTAGTTTAGAATTTTGAGATAAAAATATTCTTTATTGAATGAAAAAAATTCTATAATTTACGTTAAAATAATGTATGAGAATTACGATTGAAAATCTGAGATTCGGGTAATTGCAAACTGTATTTACAATTTTCACAAACGATATATATACTTGCAGGATAAGAAGAACCAATACCTTGGTCACAAGAACTATTCACATACACTCATACTTTTTTAAGGCTATATATATATTTAATAGTACAACATTATGGAGCTTGACTACATTATTGCAATGGTCTCTGCGCAATCGCGCTCTCTATGTTCTTCTTATCTATAAATCACTGACTAATCATCATCAATCACTATCGAGCATCGTCCAAGTCAAGCCTATCTTATAAAATACAAAACTCAGCCAAGTCGATGACGACAATCTTTGTAAATAAATAAAGGTAAAAAAAAAAAAAACTTATAAATAGCAATGTAATTTTTGTTGTTGTGCATTGAGAAATGTTAATTTAATAAAAACAAACAATGCTTAAGAAAAGAAAAAATATTATTGAATTAAATTCATTGATTATTTGATTGGATATATTGTTGATCGTTTTGCCAAACCCCCTGAAGTATGAGATTTGTATCAAATGAAATATAATGATTTGAAGATTAAACATTTAAGACAGTTATTCACGAGAAAATGTTTATAGTGAATCACTGATGAATCATCAGATTTCGATGATTTTTATTGCAGTAATGAAGGTTAAAAATGTGAGGACTATTACCATCAGAATGATGGAGACAAACTGGTGCAGTTGAATGAAAAAGACAGGTTTATTGTTGTCAAGAATACCGACTGGTTAATGCGCAATAAATCTAAAATAACTGCGGGCGCCAAGGTCGTGCTTTATTGTTCATTGAAATCTCGTAAAGAAAAAGACACATTGAGATAATTGTGAGTTTGCATATTATTTATTTTTATTTATTTTTATTTTGGTTGAAAGAAATTTCAAATTGAGTTTAGTTATGGCTACTTTTTTTTTTTCTTTTTCATCATCAGTAATGGGCAGGTTTACGATAAAGTCGTAAAATATCTAGTAAAATCACTACCTAGTTAGTCGTTCATCCTATATAACAAGTAATAATTGTAGTTGAAAAAAATATTATAAATTTTTTTAATGTTGATAAAAACAATATTTGTGCAGGTGCTCATCATAAAATTTTCGTCACAAGTTTTATGCATTCTTGTTGATATACTTTTCTCGTACAAAACTGATAAAGGCTTTGGATGACACCAAGTACTATTACCGAAAGCGTGAGGCTACGTAGAAAGAAGAGAGAGGAAAGTGGTAGACTTACCTATAGTTACCTGGTGCTCAGTGACTAATGAACCTTCACAATCACCTTATGTTCACTCACAAGAGTACCAGAGTAAGTTTATCGCTGATGCTAATTCTCAAGTCACGGCAATTAGTGAGATCGTGAACGATCCACCATACTAGACACGATCAATTTTAGATACATAAAACAATCGATAAATATAATTTAAAGTTTTTAAATTAATATTGTTGTTCAAACAATAACAAAAGAGTAAATATATATATATATATTTTTAAAAGGAGTAATATATTATTATAACATGAAAAAAAAAACAAGAAATAATTGAATTGCATTGATAAATTTTTTGAATGATTTTATATTTTTTAATAATATTTGAATTAAACTGATGAGATCCGGTTTGTGCATATGGCTTGCAATTCAACAAGATTTATAATAAATAAAACTATAAAATGCGTCACTTGAAAAGAGTGATGAATATGCTGCAGTATGGTGTGCAGATAAAAGCTGTTGGCTAAATGTGAGCATCAGCGTATATGCAGATGAAGCAGCATCGAATCAAGTATGATGATGGTGCTAAAAATTAAAAGCGTTGAATATATTCGTCTATATAATAAAAGCGTCAAAGGCGTATATATACATATATAGAGAAAATAGTATAAAAAATATAGTCTGGTATATAATAGCTGTTACCACTTGTGCATTGAGTTTCTCGTTGATTTGGTCTCAATGGTTGATGGTCATGTCTCTCTATTTCCTTGATGTCTGACTAACATCTGGCATCCATAACTACTACTGTTATTACTTCTTAAAACTCTATTCACTATCATATACACGTGTATATTATATACATTTTATAAATAAAGAGTATGAACCAATAATTCAAAGTCTTTTGATGCCACAATCATTACCCAAGTTGTTAAAATCATTTATAATATTCTCTATACATTACGATACAATAAAATAAAAAATTTAGGCAAATTTTATAACTATTTTTTATCAATTGTGAATACATGAAAAATTATTACAATGCAATTAGTTTTTATGCTATCTCATCAGGCAGATGTTTAAAATTTTCTAAAGAGTTTTTATTTGTAAAATGAAGATAAAACATTTAAGTACTGTATATATAAAAAATATTTGAGGTTATATAGCCTCAAACAATATTTGTATCATATTGATTATTGATCACTTTTTGTTAGTAATACAGAATTCAACTGATTTAAAGTAATATAATTATGTTTTTTATTTTTCCAATTTTTTATGATCCATTTCTGTTCAACAATAATAATTATTCCATATAGAGAAAAGCAAAAAATTTGTATCATTGATTACAAATTAATAATAACATTTATTTGTTTCTTTATTATAAAATAATTCATATTCTTTTTTTAGATATTATAATCCACCATAAATATTGTTGTTACCATTAAAATTAGATGGAGTTTTATTCTTTCTAATTTAATTTTTTTTTATCTATAAATTTTTACTTTGTCAGAAAAATATACTTTGAAGTTCAAATGATTGTAATGCAAGTAGTTCTCACGGGAAAATTTTAAAACGGTATTAAAGCAGATTAATTTATTAGCTTTTAAACGTTAAAAAAAAAACACGAATCTATATGATAAAAAAAAACACTAACAAGTTCAATGTCAAACATATATACATAAAACCGAAAGAGATAGCACAATTAAAATATTTACATTGTTATTATACACAGAGCTGGTATTTATATATCTTTGATTTTTATGTACGATTTTATACGTTATTGAATAATAAAAAATAAATAAATGAAAAAAAAAGTATAAGAATATTTAGAAATGTACCATTCACTTTTTAAAATTTAAATAAGGATGTTATTTACACGCATTTCAATTAAAAAATATGATTATTGCCATTCCAGTTAAATGGAAATGATGAAAAATGAAAGTAATTTATAATTATTTTATTTCTGGTTTAAATTATTTTTATTGATGAGTTTGATAATTAGTAATCTAAATTATCCAACACAATATTACCGCAATCAGGTGTATTTTTTTTTCGTAAACTGATTGAGAATTTTGTATTCATTTTCGAGACATAAAACCCAAAGAATTTGTCTGTTCAGCCAAAGATTCATTAACATATTTTGTCGTATACATTTTTTTGATAAAAATATATTGAAACTATGATCTATATGCTGGAGAACACAATTTAACTAATAGTTTTAGTAGACTCGTTGTTAAAAGATTAGAAAAAGCAAAAACGAAAAACAAATTTCCTGAATCTGCCTATTACGAAAAAATGTTGATTACCAGTTTAGTCCAATTATGGGTAATTTTGAGTACTCGATTAATACGTAATTAGTAATTACTAATTAGCAGAAATAAGTGAGAATCTTCTATCCTATAAATGTTGAATGAAACGTGAAAATATTCACGACATGCTTTTCATGTTGTAAAAAAAATAAAATACAATAAAATATTTAGTGAATATAAATTCTTCTAACATTTAACAATATGTTCAAGATGCACTTTAAAACAGCATGTTTCGTAACACAACCTTTCTAAATAAAATATTGAAATAAAATATTGATAAATTATAGACATTAAATTAGTGTAATGTCTCAATTCAATTTCCACTGAAAATTTAAAAAAATTGATCACAATATATATATTTTAATCATACTTGGTTATTACATTTTTATATATTTTATAAAATCTAATTATTTCATCAATATTCATTTAAACTCAAGTAGAACAAGTATTTTTTATTTTTATTATATATAGTTATTAAATAACAATAAACAAGTGTAGAGAAATAAATGTTATCTGGCTGTCGAAACATTTTATTAATTCGATAACAAGATTAATTGCCATTTTAAATGATACAGAGAAACCATAAATAATGCCTTGTTTAATATAATTTTTTGTCTCTCATGCGCGGTTATCGGGACAGACTACTGTGCACCTTGTTTAAGATTTATCGCGATCTTATACCGAAGGTTTCATTCGTCTTATGAGACCGATATATATCGGTGCGTGTCCTGTTTACACTTTTTTTTTTTTTCATCGTTTCTCAAGTTTCAGTGGGTTGCGCAACTATTATTTAATATTAAATTTATAAAGTTAGCGAGATTGTGCGAACATTAATTAAATCAATTGACGCATCGAATTCAGCAAATAAAATTTTCAAATGAATGAATGAGTTTTTTTTTAAAATTTTTTCACATTTAATGTAACGACAAAAGTCATTTAATTAATTATCACATTGATAAATTGTACCACTGTTGAATATGAAAGAAAATTGTGGCAAATTAGTTAATTATAATGATTTTTATTGCTTGAAAAATATAAATTTTCGAAATAAAATTAATTATTTATGTTAAATAAAAATTAAAATAAAAAAAAAAAAAAAAAAGGTGATGCGGCAATCATGAGGCAGATTAACGAGTTTGAAGTGAGACATGAATGGGCGGAGTATAGGTCCTGATATATGTTTGTATGTATGTTTGTACATATAGCTAAGATTAGATCAGTACATTCCACCAAGAGCATTTAAATTACTCTGTATATATTTTTTATTTTTTAAATTTATTTAACGTATTTTACTTTAGCACAAGTGTATGTATCGTCTTATCGTAAAATTCGATTGAACACCCGACACTCGAGAACCTCGTAATTGCCCTTCAGCAAAAATCTTTCTCACATCTCTCAACATACAATCTTGCAGTAGCCAATTTCATTTTATTTTTTCTTCTCACACCCTTTTCTTAAGTCATTCGGTCAGTTGACAATAATTTTTGAATGTTAAATTAAATTACCAACAAAAAAAAAAAGTTTGTCATCATCGCAGTTGATGGGTCAACATTAATTCAATTAATTTTTACAAGTTGGGGTAATTATTATTAATTTATTATCATCTTTATTTAATTAATTGACATTATTAAGTTTCCCAGTATTGAATTTCATTCACAGTAATATTCATTATGCAGCTTTAAGATTTGATATACCTTAAGAGTCATATTATTCCATTTCTTTCAATATCAAAAATAAAATAAAATTTACAAAAAGATAATTTAAATATTCATAAAAAATTATAGTTTACTACTATTAGAGTAAATTTAAATAGAAATAACTTTTGATTAAATTGACAACTGATTTAATTTAATCGTTTTTTAGTTTACATAATGTTTACAGTGTATAATTTTTATGTTTGTATATCTTTATTTTTTGGAACATTTTTCGGTTTATCTATTGATGTGACAAGTGGTTTTCTTTGTTTTTTAATTTATGAAGATATCATTTTACATGAGGATAATTAATATAATATGTGTCAAGATGGTTTACACATAATATGTTTAAAATACGCAGATGATTATAATGAGGCTTGAAAAACCCACGATACAGATATATACATGATTTGTCGATTTAACGAGATGTGTCGATAACATATAATTATATTTTTTTTTATTATCACCAAAGACGAGCATATAAAAATGATGCTGTTACTATTGATGCGGTTATAAACTTGTATTGCACTTTCTATGTTCACTATTTAAAACATGATTTGTTAATTATTTCATTTATGAGATAAAAACGCGTCGCGCTGTCTGATTTCATTATTGCTTCATAAATATGACTTTATAGAGAAATAATCTGAAATATATCTGATCAGTTGATCATTAATTAAGATAAGTCTTATTCATTTATATTCATTAAATAAATTATGAGAACGCTTCTGAATTGAAATAAATAAAAAAATATAATGTTTCAAGTATATACTTTCAATAATATATATTGTTTTGTGGTAGCAATATTTGAGGTCAATACATTCTACAATATTATTGTATATCCACGCATTATTGTCAATTTTGTCTTGGTTTTTATGGACATCTTTAAACATCAACCAACGGTATCACCCTCTAATAATCATAAAGTACAACGACAAGTATATGTCTGCTATATAATATACATATACAAGTAAGTTTAATATATATACACTCAGCTTTCGAGTTACGCAAGAAAAAAGAAACCTCAACAAATCGAAAGAAGTTTCAAATAAGAAAAAAAAAAAATAAATAGAGGCATATGATTAGCCCTGGTACAGAAAATGATCCCATTTTTTTTCGAAAAAGATTTGAAAAAGTTATCGGCACTTTTGTGCGTGTGTCAATAAAAGTTAGACACGAATTTATAAGTTTTCGTGCATTTGGTGGTATCAGATTCAAGTTTTTACTTACTGATTTTTTTATTTAACACAGAGTTTGTTGCTTGCATACATAAATACTGTGTAAAAAATTATAAAACTTATCAGTAATGATACATCTTATTTTACGCGTTCTTCACTCCAAGGGACATTTCTATACTGAACCTATGACGTCGGCTCAGCAATTGCACTTGCGGTTTATAATTGTACAAACACAATGTGAAAAAAAAATAACAACTGGTATATATATAACAAGGATGCAACTTGGTTGTCTCATGTGTGCTAGACACAAATTGACTGTATTGGTTTGTGTGATTCAAAAAATAGACTCGTTTATTGATGCTAAAAATAAAACTACAGGTACCATTTTGTGTTGTTCATATCAAGTAGATTTCATTGAAAAGAAAAAAAGAAAAATCAGTATCTAACTAACTGTCGGTACTTAGACTCGGCAGATACTTTGAAGCTGATAGAATTGTTATATACAAGAAAATATTACCACTCGCAAGGAATGAATGAAGCGACGAAGATGCCGCGCCAGTAGCAGCAAATAACCAAGAAAAAAGAGGAAAAAGATTTGAGAAAAAAAAAAACTGAAAGACTATGGCGGCATAGTTTTATATCAAAGAAAACGTAATTGGGATTAAAAAGATATTTGTTGAGGAAATTATATATATGTACTGACATAGTGTGTATACATTGAACACTGTATAGTTGACTTGGTGTTCATTTTATCTGAGGGGGGTCTTTGTCATTGTGTCTTACAATAAATCATTTATGCTTCTCAAATACATATTATTTTTATGAACACATCTCACATGATGATACTGGAAAATAAATTTAAAGTCAATAATAATCATTGCAATTTTAATATTGAGATTAATATGTATATGCATACAAAAAAAAAAAATTAAAAAAAAAAAAAAAACTTTCTACTTTTATAATTCCGGGTGAATTAAATAAATGAAGACATATTATATAGTTGACAAGACATTATTTTAACAGTATAAAATTTATCTTAACTTTATCAGTTATCAAATCAACCCGATTATTATCAAACATTATCGATTATCTTGTGATTAATTTTAAATTTTCATTTATGATCAAACCCACAATCTTAGCACTTCAAATGGCGACATCATCTTTTATTAATTTACATAATCATTCATTGGCAGGTGAATTTTTTTTAAATTTTATAAAAAAAATAATAAACATTAATGTTTTTTTCATTTAATTTTTACCATAAATTGTATATTTTTTTTTCTTTTAAAAATAAAATAAATTAATTTTTATATTACATGTGAAACATAAAAATGCAAATTTAATTTTTACGTTGCTTCAACTGACACTTGCCAAAGAATTATATATTCATATGCACGACATACATTTATGAATTGGGGAAAAATAAAATGTATGTTGTACATTGGGTCATGAAGATTTTATAAGTTTTCACCAACAACATATTATCGAAGTAAACAAATAAGTTACTTGTCATGATATTTCGTTTATCATTATTGCATACTGCAATGCAGTTTTTTATATCTTTTATTATTCGGTATATTGGTTTATTTTTGGAAATATATTTTAAAAAGAGTTGACTACCAATGCAAACGATGTATAACGTTGACTAACCACCGAAATTAACGGAATGCTTGCCGAGAAACATGTGGGTATCGTGTGTGGGTTCGATTCGAATAAAGGAACCGGTTCCCTCTTTAATTCTCATCTTCAATTACATGTACAATATATTTATATATATTATATTTAAAACAATTTATATTTTTGGAATGAATGTATTATAGATAAATCGAAAAATAAATAATTAGATAAATAAATAAAAATTTTTTAGATGAATAACTATATAAATGATTCAATCAATCAATAAATTAATCAATAACTGTAAATATATAAGTATTATTTATACTCTTATATATATATTTATATGTTTATTCATTTATTCACTTATTTATTCATTTATTTTTTCATTCCTTTATTTGATTTTATTTATTTATTTATTTACTTATTCAAAGAGTGCATATATGTCGATGGAAAATAATAAAAAACATTCAGCAATCACTTGCCGTTTGTACAAATTTGCAATGGAAATAACTGAATATAAATTGGATCTCTTTGTGATTCATTTATATATTTATACACACACACTGTCTTTTTCTTCATGTTGTAATAAAAAAATGAACCACAAATTGCAATTGGTATTGAAGAATGCCTTGCGATGTATCTATATGTGTTTTGTCTACTTTGAGTTAATTAATAGATGGAAATTGGCATTCAATGACGATCGTGCTTGGCTATAATGATCATATATTAAGCACTATGTTGCTAAAATTTCTTCAGTACATTTTGCTACTGAAGTGATTTCTCTGAAAACCGTAGAAAGACGTCTATTCAAATGATAGATGGAATTCTATCGACATTAAGATTTTTGACACCTAAGTTTTTGTATCTATAATCGACTCTAATGTTTCCCTGGGAAATTTGATTTTTCCCCAATGAAAAGAACAATCTCAAATTTCCGTGATTACGGTGCAATAATATTATATTGACTAATTTATTTTATTATATTTTTATTTTGAGGGAGCAATCGTAGATTTTGTATGTACAGTTTGCGTGTGTCACGATAGCAATCATCCTCGATTGCATGCTGACGACGCCGATGTATATACATATATATTATACAATATTCATATATAGTAAAACGATATTGCCTGCGCCTTGTAAATTTACGTAAGTACATACGAATTATTTTATACAGAATCACCATCACAACGACCGCAGGGGAAAATGTATAGAGATTATAAAGCGTGCTTATATATATCCCTGCCACGTTTATCGCTCGTTCAAAAACAATACGTGATGTTGGCTTTCTTGTATAGCGATGATCTCGAAAGTTTTTGCTAACGAGGCAACTTTGTGTCGAGTTTCTTTCACCTCTCACTATTTTTCTGCAGGGTACATTTGAATTTTTCTAAATTCCATTGGGGTGTCGACACTCTTGTCTCGCGTGCCATAGGGAGTTTTATCTTTATTATTACAATAACCCGAAGCGTCTACACAATGATAAATAAATAATATATTTAGTTATGTCTTCGGACGAAAAGGGAACGTTGTTAATAAAAAATATTTTTCGAAAAAGATTGTATGCATTTTAGAAGTGAGGGGTCAATACAGGTCTCTTGTAATCATGTTTTTTTTTTTTTTAATTTTTTTATCACCTTTTACAATAATTGCTTTATTCTGTAGGGACATTACGAACATTTTGTCCCGATTAAAAATTAAGTGAGTCATTTTTTGTCCTAAACAGTCTTAAACATAATGACTTGGTTATTTTTCAAGTTGTGCCCTGTCAATTTTAACATTCCTAAAAAAACGACCTTTCAAAAGTCGACTACAATAATCAGAAAGCGCGTTGGCTATTATATTTTATCATTGACTTTAATTATGTTAGTATACTGATGATAATTTTTAAATGTAAAATCACTTGAATTTAATTGTGGACCATACAGTAATAAATAAATCTTTCACTCCTGTAATATTTTTTTTTCCTTGCAAAGTTTGTTATATATCATCAGAGAGTGCATAAACTTTTGCGCAATTTTAAACTATTTGACTCTCTACGTATTATCTATATATATTTATTCATGTATCCCTTTTTTTCTGCTCGAGTTACGTGGCATATACACGTTGCTCACAAAATGACTTACACGTTCTGAGATTATTACACACCTGGAGTTTTTTTTTTTTTATTGCTTCCTTATTTTTCATTTATTTTTTTAAATTTTTTTCTTCTAAATATTTAATAAATTTTTTTTTTTTTGTTTATAGGATAATTAATGTAGCTTTTATGTGAATAAATCAATCAAGTTGTGAAACCTTCACAAAATACTCTGCCAAAAATTATTCAAACTAAAAAAAAAAACTCGAAAATCATACAGTCAAAAAAAAAACACGAATAAATTCACTTTACTTTTTTTAAAGATATTATTATTTTTTATTTATTTCGTATTATTACCACATTAATACTACGCAATTTAATTCAGTATTAACGGTTTAAATTATTGAGTGATGCCCACTACAGTATGCATGTACGTTGCACAGTACATCAGGATTCAGAATATTTATATATATATATATAAATCTATACCAAATGTAATGTACAGTTGATATCAAGACTGGGATTTACGTTTGTATATAAAAAGCACCGGTACAAAGCATCTCAAGAATACCAAATTCTTTTATAATTTTTTTTTGTTCAGAATAATAAATTATTCTAGTCTTGATAATATTGTTTACGTTTTATGTTTTTCTTGTATTTCTATATGTATATAGCTGAACATATTTAATATATGAAAGTGCGTTAGATTATTCATCTCGAGGCATTTAAACAGGTAGCTAGCTTTGCAAACAGTATGTATGGTATAAAGTGAAAGAAAATAAAATATATTTATTTTATTATATGTACCTATATATTCACTACATACATACATACATATAGCAAGGATTGTCGAGTGGAAAGGACCAGCAAAAGAGGCTTGATTTAGATCACTACATCAATTACTCAACGCACGGACAATCGTTAATATGTTTGTGTGTGTGTGGGTGTCTGTGGGGGTAAAGGCGCCGCACTCAATATCTCGTTAACCGCGAGAAACAATCGACGGTTATATACTCTCAATATAATTAATGTTTTATAATGACCAACAATGCATTGATGAGAAGTGCCCCGCGTGAGAATAAAGTTGCAATTCTAATATATTATTTGTATTATTATTAATTCCTGTTGTTCAATTACGACCATATATATTCATATATTATTAAATTATAAGCAACAAATGCTTCAATTCATATAAAACTGCAGTATCATGAACATAATTATTATCAACATTATCATGTATCATCAACAACATTATCATTGTAAACATCATCATCTTTGATCATTGTTTTTATTATCACAAAATTTAAAAAACTATATGCATGAAATCTCATAAAATTTTTTCATATTTACAACAACAATGTTGATTCATGAATATAATTTCAATTCAATTTGAAGAAGATGTTTTTCAAATAAAATTATGTAATACATACATGTGTACACAATAAAATTATGACTAATGTTTTTTTTCTCATAAAAAATGTCATTTGAAATATACATCTTCATACTATTTTCTATAAATCATGATTACAATGACAATTTTTCTAAAAATGTACTCATTGTAATATGAAGGTCTGAAGTAAAAAATTCATAAGAAAAAATGTACTTCAAGTTTTACCAATTTTTTAATGATAATCTCATCATATCGTGTTTATTTATGAATGAAAATACTTAAAACTCAAACAATATTGTTTTGTATAGCATAAGCTATAAAATAATAATTTTAAAAAAATATTAATATTGTTTATTTATATTGAATATTTAGTTAACACAGTTTGATAACCACGTTTCTTTATTGACACTTAAATTTATTGAGCAAACTTCAGAATTGAAATATAAAATAACTTCTCGTGAAGTAAATGTTTATTGGCATGTCCGACACGCCCTTGTCAAAGAAAAATCCAATGCCACATTTATTGCAGAGTATTTATATTTCTACATGTATGTATTTATATAATTGTCTGAGTATTATGAATATACCTACATCTTGACTCATAAATCTGTTACTTTATTCCTTTTTTTTTTTTACCTTCAACATAAATTCATTATTTTCACGGATTTGTGTTCAACATCTGGATGAATAACATCAGCTGTCATGAATATTACCTTCTTTTAGAATGTTGATTCGTGACCTTTCATGAATATCCTGATAATGATAATGATGATCCACGTTTATTTTTATCCGGAAATTATCGACATACATTCATAATTTGAATTTAATTAAGCCTCTTTTTTTCACGTTTTTTTTTTTTATTTCTTTTTTAGTAGTCAATTAATAAATGACCTGATATTTATCGCAGAAAGTTATTCATGGTTGTTTAATGTATATGTGGGTGAGGATGTGGCATATCTGCATGTTATAATAACGGGACTTGCTTAAAAATTATAAACTGGTGGCTATTTGTTATAACTTCGAAGATGATCGTGAGATATAGGTGTGTTAATATATACACACTGGACTTGACATGGGTATTGTTGTTTCATTGTGACAATAATTGCTTCATGGAAAACAAATATACTGTATGCATTGATTAAAAAAAAATTAAATATTATGACAACTACTTTAAGCAATGATTGATTTCAAAAACTTTTACAGTGAATTTATTAATTCAGAAAAATTTATGTGAGCCTTATTAATCAAAAAAAAAAAAAAAATCAAAAACAAATTATAAAATGCTTTTAATCATTAGTGGTTGTTAGAGGCTTGATCTAATTTTTTTTTAATTTTTATTTATCACTTGACAAACGAGAATTTCAACATGTCAATTTAAATATTGATTTCATCAATGCTCCTAAATATCATCAATCAATTTTATAATATTCAAATACACGTGTTGAGCAAATGAAGCTGGACTCTGGTCTAGCCTAGTTATAACTATAGTTTTTTTGTATGATAACTTTGTTGAATCGAGCAATTATATAATCATAATAAAATCTGTATATATATTATTGTGAGTTGTTAATCTGATGAAACTAGAGAACCTGCTGATCTTCTATCGGTTGGTGGTCAAACAAAACACCTTGTTAACGGGGATGTTGTTGTCCTCTCGCTGTTATATCTCCAATTCAGCATTATTTCATTTTTATTTTTCATATGTATATAATTTATTTTCTTTACAAATTCTACACTTTATTTTGCTCTATGTATCACTATGAAAAATAACATGTATTGAACGCTTGAAAGTACATGCAATATGGAAAACAAAAGCAAATTTTTTATTTATTTTTTTTTCTTAATTTAATTTATAAAATTTCTATAACAGTGAATGTTATAAGAATCAGAATACTTAAAATACAATGTGTTACAAATCAACCTACATCCATCTCTCGAGTTTTATTTTTAATCATTATACGTTTTGTTTTTGTTTTCTAGTGCAGAAAACTTTAGTAATGTATAGCAATGTTTTCATGATTTCAGAAACAAAATAAAAAATTGAATATAAAAATAATAAAATAGTATATATGTATAAATTTTTTTAGCTTTATTGTTGAAAAATACTTGTTTATAAAAAAAAATCAAAAACATTTTAAAAATAATAATCTTTTGTTTAAATTTAAACAATTGTACATTTGCATTTGAATAATAATTTCACTTACGACTTTTTGTTTATAAAAAATTCAATTAAAAGAAATAATAACTTCCGTTTTCATTTTTATAAACAGTTCAATTAATTCATCAATAAAAAATAAAAATCTTTATATTTTGTTCAACAATTTCCATATAAAAAAATGATTTTTCTTGAAAATATTTCTATTATTGCCATAACTTGTTCCAAAATGCCCAGTCGATTTTACATATATAGTATTATATATGCATGATATAATAAATAGCATTCAAAAATAAATTACTGCTTATTGATGAGATGCTTCCTTTTACGAAAAACAATAAGATATAGTTGTATATTGCGCAATAAAAACCAAGAAAATCACGTCATAAAACATCTCGGTTATATAGAAAATCCGAGAACGTGCACGATACCTACAAATTCATTTTCAACTAATACATAATCCATGCTAAATTTCACTCAACAATCTGATAATATTTTTTACATAAAAAAAAAATGTAAATAAAATAAGCTTTTCAGTTTTCACAATTATATTTAAACAAATATGAAATGCTGCACCTCAAGAAAATTTGTTATATTTTTTTTTTCTATTTAGCATAATATTTATATCATATACTTTTTTTATTTCCGTAATGAGATGAGTGTAATACATTTTTCGCGTATTATCTATTTTCATAATCGACTGAATATTTTCCTACTTACGTTGTTATATATTTTCGAATCCCTATTTGGTGGTCAGCACAGTTGAGGTGTTATTCTACTCTTACTCTTGCATTACTGGCAATTTCTTGCGTCACATATTACACACCGTCTGATAAGAAAATCAGGATCAATCGTCTACTACTTTTCCGGTAAAATACAGTAAATATATGTATTCAAATGATGAAGTAAACAAATATAAATAAATATCACGTGTGCTCAATGCAATCAAATATAACATTTCATAAAAAAAAAAAAAAACATATTCGTTTTCACTTTCATTTCTACCTGAATTTCGAAAATATATGCACCATAAATCATAAAGATTTTTATTTAACACCAAGCACATATATAATGATGGGATGTATCGATAAAAAAATAAAATGAAAAATTTACCACAGCTGGTGTCAATAAAATTCATGAGAATACATTATGAAAAATTGATGAAATGGATAAAGCTCATTAAATAATTTTGAAGATTAAGATGAAAGTTTTGGTTAAAGGGTAACCCAATTGAGACGTCACATTATCATTATCATCATCATGCACTTATAAATAAATATTATATTCTCAGTAAGCATGATGTCGTTCGATTTTCATTACAAATACAAAATCTCAAGTGTAATTTATGTTGGCGTAAGAAGCAACACACCCTATGTTAGGACCCCCGCGGCGAACTGACAACAGCTTCATATTATATTATAATAAAACAAATTAGTCTACCGAGTAACACGGCATTGCTATGAATTTGTATACATATACACGTTTAAGAAATTATTAATTATTAAGTGATTATTGCAAATGTATTTTGATGCAACAATATGATCATCTATGTCACTTTTAAAACATACATAAGATTAAATAATATATTATCTGATATGTATAAAAAATATAGAAAATAAAATATATATTAACTAATTATATTAAAAATAAATGTCATTCAAATTTTACATATATTAATTTACATATAGATTATCAACATTTGCTCAATACAAATAAATCACGTAAAATGAAATTTCATTCGACAGTCAAATATACGTGTTGATACCTGCTGGCTATCGTACTAATGACATATATATTGGACAAATTTCTTTAACAGTAATCATTTGAAATCAAATACAAAATTGATAGAAGAATAAAAATAGTAAATAGCAGAGAAATTTATATTGCTTGATGTATGTTCAAACTCAAGAATGGCATGCATAATTAATGAAGATTAATTCAATCTCAACTGATTTCTTCACGTTTAAATCTATATATATATATACACAGAAATACATATTATACATGCATTTCATATTATATTATACATGTATGTTATACAAGTTGGACACTTGGTAATCGATGCTTGTGCATTAATTCGTACTGACCGATTCTCTGCGTGTATAATGAAGAATGAGAGAAGAAGTCAGGTATATAAACTAGTAATAAGTCTGGTGTATACCACCTGCGAAGGGTTCATCTGGGTTCATACTCTCGGACACTCGCCTTCACGCAATCATCAAATAAAAAATATTACCTAAATCACGTAGTCAGATATGCAAGATGTTTGCACTCTAAACTTTACCTCTATCTTTTTTTTCTTTTTTTTTTCTCTTGAACTTTCATATATGCATCTATCCCATTTGGTAGATATATATGTATATATTTATAAAGCCAAAGTAATATTCAACTTTATGTTGCCAGATGTATAAGCTACCAGCTAGAAATTAATAGCCCAGTATTAATTCTCACTGATTCCACCCAGCAAAATTATGAGTTCTCTTCCTCTTTCTTGATAGACTTATAGTATACCTATGACTTTTGTTATATATTATATATCAATTAAGATTCACTTGTTTATATGAATATATATTGTTAAAAAAAAATTATTATATTTTTAATTTAAAATCATAGGTTATATAAATGATAGATATTGATTCAAAAAAATCATTATTATGATCATTAGCTCTTGATGAAATATTAATATACATATGAAAATCATAATATCATATAGATAGATATATGCAAAATGTGTAGTACTATAATAAATATGTGTGTATAGAAGTGAAAGAAGTAAAAGTCAACCACATGGAAAAGGTGAAGTGACTGCACGAAGTCGCGACCGTGCACATCCAACCCATAACGACATCCTCAATTGGATCCAGTGTGCCTCATTGCCACGTAAATTGCCCGAGATATATCCGGACATGGCCTACTTTCACAAATTTTTAGTAAATAATAACAAAACAAATCCTTTCATCTCCTATGCATCTTCAAATAGAAATATTACTTCAATCATCATATAGTAATAATACTTATTCTTATATATATTTTTACATTTGAAATCGCAACTCATATATATATATGAACTGGCAAGGAAGAAAAATTAAAAAACTGAAACAGTTGTATACAAAATAATCCACACTAACATTTGCATTGTATATATGTATAAAGTAAGAGACAGGCACGTGCTCGAGGTTTGTGAGCGTGATTCGTGTATCACGCGCTCATGTGCGACGTCTTCTATATATATTGTAACATTTGTAACGACAATATTCATGTGCATATAAATATATGTTTTTCTTGTGGATAAATCTCGCTCCATCATTCTAGCACGTGTCACATTTACCACAAGTGAAATCTAACAAGTTTACTATACATATATCTTACAAAAAATTCCAAATCCATAGAAATATATTTCAAGAAAAAAATAATAAAAACATTTGCATGCACAAATACAACCGTATTGTGTATAGTCATATTACTTATTGCCCGCATGTTTTTATAGATATCTATATATATATAATTTCAATGAAAATAAAAATTGCTTCAATTTAATTCTAATGGATAAATATAACTTTGATTATTGAATAATATTTTTTATGTTGATTTAATTTCTTTGAAAATGAAGTAAAGCACTTATTTTACTATTGAAAAAAATTCATCAAAATGTTGAGTCATACTTGATGTATAATTTGTATAAAAGAAAGGTAATTGTGTGTATTTATTAAAGCATGATTTTTCATTGAATAATGATAATTTTGTTTTTTTTTTAAATGAAAAAAAAATAACCACAAATCATCATGACTACCCTCTGCCCACAAAATAATATACAAGTGCGCCTATGACGTTTGTTTAACTTTAATTAACATTAATTAACATAATAGGTGAGGTTTATATTTAAACCGAGAATTATAAATGTATGATGTTAGTGGCTGACGACGTACATATATATTATTTTTTTTTTTTGTATAGCTAAAGGTGCAGCAAAAACACCCGCTCTTTAAAATTACGTCACATAATATATAACTATACTGCCGCACCGATGCCGCGCAAATATAGATCTAGATATATCTTTTATATATGTTTATAATACACATCGAATGGGTGCGATCTTTCTTCAGTAAGGCTAAAGCTTCATCTTACAGATAGGCATAAAAGCCAAGACACAGAGCACGAGCGGTAAACTAGTCAGAGTTACAACCCGCAGTTTCCATTTGGCTTTCTAATTCCAAATAAGTTTTATAAATTTCATTATCCACTATGATACCATTCATGTCACGCGAGTAACGTGTGTCGTTGTTTTCGTGATTCTCAAACACCAGGTAGGTCGAATAAACCGATCTTCCCGATTTTTTTAATCATCTGTTAACGAAAAAAAAAAAAGTATATTTACTTATATATAAATAATAACTCTCTATTCAATCAGACTCTATATTATTTTAACGAATAAGTCACGCGACTTTAAATATTTCTCAATGTTTCTCAATGACTATGTATACCCTAATACCATATTTCATTGTTGAACTGTAATATTTAAAATTCTAAAAGTACCCGCATAGTATGACAGCTATGATCATGAACCAGTTGCTATTGACAGTTTCTTTCGTAATATATTTTACAAAAATTCAAGAAATAAATGTAATCATAGTCACCTTTTTTTTTTAATTCATCAAGGTTATGTCAAATTATTCTTCACCAATACTAACTCGTCATGCGTAACTGTATATTTGATAAAAGGACAAAATAACAAAATAAACTGTCCTTGCTTTGTTTCAATTAGTAAAATTGTTTTGCAGCTAGATCTTTGATGATGATGAAGTGTTCATACGCACCTAGTTTTATATTAAAATTTAATTTAGAATTCTTACAATGAAAAAAAAATATATACAATCACTTTCTGACATGAAACAATACATTTTATATTATTTACAACTTAGCTACTAATTACTTGAATAAAAAACTTTCTAAATTACAAATAAATTTATGACAATAATGATAATATATTATCAAAAAATTTTGACTCTGTTATTTTATAAAATTAATTTACCCATGAATTTAATGATAGTTATCACTCTTATTCGTATAAGTTGACAAATAAATTATACATATTTCAAGTGAAATGAAAAATTTTAATTTTTTGTCTCATCGATCATATAAGTCAATCGTAATTGTACATTTGTAAAAGTTATTACTGACTGAGTTAACGAACGATGCGATGAATTATATTTTAAATAAGTAGATGAGACTCTTTTGGTTTATAAGAGATGTTGAAGATTAAATTACAGTGATCGATTGAATTCACATATTGGTAGGAGGTTATTATTGGTCTTGAGTTCATATCATATATTGCATTAAGTTTAATTTTTTTGGGCACCAAAGCAACTGGTCTTGTTATTTTGGTCGTGTGTTGAAAGTTAATAAGCGATTTGTTTCTGACTACAATCATTCTTTTTCTTTTTTATTTTCTTCTTATCCATACCATCAAAAATATATAATATTCGTAAATCGTACGGTGTAACGTCCAGGGCGGAGCAAATTGTAATTGTAATATATACATATATACATGTATTTTATT
This sequence comes from Aphidius ervi, assembly GCA_015776835.1. Lineage (NCBI taxonomy): Eukaryota > Metazoa > Arthropoda > Insecta > Hymenoptera > Braconidae > Aphidius > Aphidius ervi. Next base: position 585,018 of record MKYW01000028.1, on the reverse strand, counting down.
TGATTTACGATACATGATGACGACCAACGTACACACAGTATATACTTTTGTTGGTATATAACCAAGTGCATAATTATCACACTTATTTAAAGAAAAATATGTTAGTGGTGCACCTTTCGTTTATACCATACATATCGCGACCAAAAAGTTACAGGCTATATGTATTGATCGTCTCTCCATATTTTTATTTTTATCTCTGACGTCACGACTCACGATAACATCATCATATACATCATCTAAAAAAATTTCTAATTCTATTTTCATGATGACATGAAGATGCCCAAGTTTCTTTGTCGTCACGTTGCTCCTTACTTTGTCTAAATTTTAAAGAAATATAAAATTTCACCCGAAGAAAAGACACAGTTGATGTATAGCAACATTTTTAAATTAATATAATCTTTATATTTAAAAATTTTTAAACGTCATTTATTGTCCTGTTTTACCTTCTTTATTTCGTATATCAGATAGAAAAAAATACACAGTAGGAACCCTTGAAACGTGGGAAGTCTGAGCACGAGGCCACAGGCTCTTGATATTACCTTTTACAGAAAAACTACTAAGCTCATTCCATCAGTAATAAGTAACGCCACAGCCTTGGTAAACTCGTAATCTTGTGCAACTATGATCGCGGCTAACCCTAGGGACCTAGGAATGAATAACACCAGTGATATATAGAAATGACGTTCATGGTAAATGTATATTTACATTTATGAATTTAACATCATTTTTTTTATTACCTATTCTGTTATACATGTTTACATTTTTTTTAAATTTGTTTATTATTTTTATCTGTTTTGTTTTTTTATTTTTTTCCTGTATTATCATTATCACCGTTTATTTTAACAAAATGTGTGAGGTGGATCGATGCCATAAAATGATTGGACAAAAAATTCTTTATCGCAAACTGATATAATGATATTGATTAACCTTATTTTATTTTTTTTTTTTTTTGAACACATGGTTAATCGTATGAGGAAACGACATATTCTCTCCCTTTGCGTATCTCTTGTGACCTTACTGGCATCGATGTGTATTTTTTTTTAAACAAAACACGCAATACAGTAATAACGATAATGCACTTCGTGTATAGTTTGGCATGTATCTCACTTTCACTTCCAAGATTAATGTACTTTACTGGTCATTGCTTGTAAAAGTCTCTTTTTTTTCTCTCTCTCTCTCTCTCTCAATTTCATAGAGACAATCATAATATTTGTTAAATTGATTTTTGAATATTTAAAAAAAATATATAAATTATTATTTATCTTTTCAAATTGCAGCTTCTATACATGAATTTTATCTCTCTTTATACCTTTCTATATCTCTGCTTCACCTGCGGCGATATTATACAATTGGCAAGTGACTGGTATACTTTTTTTTTTCTAGCATCATCATCTATAAATTTACCACATAGTAATTAAATTATCGAAAATATATACAAGTGCTTATATCTCGCACAATAATGCAGTCAATAAAAAAAAACATTTCATCATCAAGTGCCATGTAACTTTCGATACAATGAAAAATAAAAAAAGTATTAAAAATTATATTTCACGACTTTATGAATTAATAAAAAATCGTGTTCATATATTTCTTTCATCACGGCGTGTCTTAGCCTTTTAAAATTAAAAAATAAAAATAAAAAACCAGCATCTCATACAGATAGAGGGCGGGACTGAAATCCTCGCGTGAAAGTACCTCTCTTCCAAGAGTTAATTAGTTATCCTGAGCAACCAATACTGCACGCGTCGTTTTGCCGAATGGTTGGCAGATCGTTTGGTTACATAACCTCAGACCCCAGAATCAAATAACTCTTTTCTGCTACTGGTAATATTCCATAAAATTCTCTTCTCTACTTGGTAACATAATCCATAAAATTTTCGTGGTCACTGTAATGAGCATTAAGGACACAAGTGAAATTTGATCCACTATCTTTTTCTGCATATACATGTATGGGTAAAAAATTTATAACTGTTTGTAGTATAGTAATAAAATATATTCATATAAATATATATTTTTATGTTATTTAACAATTAGATTTATGGCCTTGACTTGCTGAGGCTTTACTAAACTATCACAGTTGTAAATATATACCTGTTGTGCGTGTCAAAAACTATATGGACTTTCTGTCTTTGAAGATATAATGACAGGTGGCTATTGTACACAATCATTTGCAGCATATATATACACCAATGCCTCATTATACTTAAACAATGATCGGTCACCATCAGATACTTCTGGTTTTAACATTATTGCCACTTCAATCAAGATGGAACTCACTTCCTTTAGTACAATATAATTATTTTTTTTTTTTATATCATACCTTGCGTTTTTTTTTGTATCATCATTGTCTTTTCTTACTCGAAGTTTAATACATTGTGTTCTACAATAGCAACAATAACAACTGAAATAAATAAGCATCAGAAAGTTAATATCAAAAATTAATAAAAATTATATCTAACGTAAAAATGTAAAGACAATTGTAATTTTTGACAGTCTCAATCTAAATTAAAAGTTTTAATACTGATAGAGTTGCGCACGAGACGAGACTAGTCTCGTCTCAGTCTCGTCTCGTCTCGTCGGCCCGAGACGAGACCGAGACGAGACTGTGATTTCACCGAACGAGACGAGGCCGAGACGAGACTCTTATATCCCGAGAATCTCGGCGAGAGTCTCGCGAGAGTCTCGTCATTTTTAGTCTCCCACAAAAATGGTCCGAGAAAGTTTTTTTCTGTTTTTTATTATATTTTTTTTTGTTGGCAACAAAAAGAATATGCGTCTCAAACTAGGGAGTAAACATAGCGGACAACTCAAAGTTTTTGTGCTGATGAAAAAGAGCTGATGAAAACCAGGAAATATTACAGTGGTGGAAAATGAGGGAAAATACTTTTCCAAATCTGTCAAAAATGGCAAGAGATTTTTTCTCGATAACAGCAACATCAGTGCCTGTTGAACGCCTGTTTTCTCTTGCTGCTCTGGTTATTACTCATCTTCGAGGCCGTTTGAGTGATAAATCAATCACAGCATTACTTTGTTTACACTCTTGGGCATCTTGTGATCTAGAAGAACTTATTGATGCATTGTAAGTTAAATTCTAGATTAAAGTATTGATACTTTATAATAAAAAAATCCATTGCAATACTGGATACTATTGCTGTGTACTACTATAGATTAGGAAAAAAAAAAACTAAAATAGCAATGATTTAATATATATAAAAAAAAAAAAATCAGTTTTCATAACGATTTATGTTGAACATATTCGTGAAGCTGTTTATGACTATAGATTTTATACTAAGCATGTAAAAGTTATAATAAAAAAAAAATTATTGATAATAAACTTTCTTGTGTATTTTTATTTTTTTTTCCATAAGTAGATTGATAATATTAAGTAAATTAAAAAAAAAAGTTTTCGTGACTAGTCTCGTTATCGTCTCGGTCTCGCCGAGACCGAGACGAGACCGGGAAATTTTCAGACGAGACGAGACCGAGACGAGACTGAAATTTCAGCCAATTATCGAGACCGAGACGAGACTCAGCAAAGTCTCGTCTCGTCTCGTCTCGTGCGCAACTCTAAATACTGATGTTTATTAAAAATACATTTTATAGACTTATTTGGCTAGGCATGCCAGCCACAAATATTATTTAAAAATCTAATTTGTCAGAGTTTTTTTTATTCTTGTACTCTGTAATATACGTATATAGATTTAAAAAAAATTGTGGGTGAATCCTTGTTGGAATCTCTCTTCTTCTACTTTCCCATGACCATTACATCGATCTTCCTTGCGAATATATATCCTTCTGATTGTTGAAGTGAATGCTACGGTATCGATAGTCTGAGTTTGTGTCGGCATCTCTGCTTATATATATTCCTTCGATGTAACTCATGCCTCGGCGTCAGCGGGCGTTACGAAAAAGGGATATTATAGTAGAACGAGAAGTGATTTTAGACGATAGAAAAAAAAAAAGAAGAAATAAATTGAATGAAAACTATGGTATATAATTTATCATCATGATTTTAATGTCAAATATTTCAACTTAGGATATATTCTCCACATACATATAAATAATTGCTCATTTAATTATCAATGGTTATTGATTGTTTATTATTTATTTATCAATTATCATTGATAATTAAATAAACATATCAAGGATGCCTAACTTAACAGCTAAAAAAAAAAACATTTGACATTAAAATCAGGATGATAAATTAACGATAATTATGATGATATACAAAAAAATATTTACTCTATGCACGTAATAATCATGATACTATCATGATAGCAAATTATATTTTATTCCAAGTAAATATTATGTTTCATATTTATACAGCACCATTGCAAATGTTGAAGAATCATATTGATTTTAAAATTCTCACGGTCATATAAGAAGGGTGCATGGTCAGTATATATTTATATAATTTAATTTAATGTTTGAATCATCTAACACCAGAGTAAAGCACAGGTATAACATCCTTCTGATTCCCGGAAGTTTTTTACAAAGCTATAAGTTTGCTAATGTGTATAAATATCAAACTTAATAAATTAACAAAAAAAAAATATAAATGATTCACCTCATTGATTTTTTTTATTTGATTAACACAAAACTTTAAGAGTTTTTTTTTTGTTTTTAAAGGAATACACAACAAGATCGTTTCTAGAGTTATGACATTATATCGCACTTACAGAGAGAAGGTCTTATCGGTTATACTAAAACACAACAAGCTGACCGTTGACCATTAGTATCGATGTTCTCACGCCTTTATATATAGCAAACGAGTGCTCACGCTTGTTGTAGCAAATATATGTAGAATATATGTTTATATCGTTCAGTTATTTTATCTTATCCATCCAATCAATGACTGTAAATAATGATTGATTTAAAATTAGAAAAAAAAATACTTGTTCAGTACAATGATACAAAATATTTTATGCTCAATGTACGTACATATTGTTAGAAATAATATTCAAGGATTATCTTCAAGGTAGTAGCAACCGCATGTTTTCAAACCTTGGGAACCTTGGCATGAGAAATGAAAAGAAAGGCTTGTATTTCATGCTCTTTTTTTGATGATAAACTAATAAACTAATGAGTCATCAGCACCTGTCATCTTAAAATAATTTGTACTACAAAATACCATCATCATTATCAGCATCGAGTATAGTGTAGAGTCCTATAATAGACTAGGTTTTCAAGATTTTATAATAAGAAGAAAGAAGGTCGTGTAGTCTAAATTTATCCTGATGAAAGTGTGACTATGATTAATCGACCTGATAACATTTATTGTTTCATTTAGAGTCAAACATATTCGGAGGAAGAATTGATGCAAGTGAATGATTAACTGGCAAAAAAAAAAGTCATTGCATTAGAGGCTATATAAATCATCTTGTCACCAATTAATATCATTAGTTCATTACATAAAAAACGTCGTGAAACGTGACAACTTTTTTTTACAATAAAAATATAATATTAAAAAAAAAAAGAAACAGTAAACAAATAAAAAGAACAAAGAAAAAAAATATAAAAATAAATGGATAAATGAATAAAAAATTAAATAATTGAATAAATAAAATGATAAATTAATAAATCAATAAATGAAGTTATGTTTGAACATATAACACCTAAAAACAATAAAATAATTAATTATAAATTTTTTCATTGCGTTTTTTATTTTAAAATTCTTTTTTTTATCGGTTTATAGCTTTTATGGATATAACCTGAGATAACCTGAGATACCGCGACGCTACATAAGAAAATTCAATCTAACACAATCATGCCTTTTATTTTTCAATCGAACAAATATTATGATTTTCTTTTTATTTTCATAATAATTATTATTAAGAAAACGATATTTAAAAAATTACAAAATTTTTAAATAAATGAAAGGTAAAAAACTTGAAGGTAAAAGTTCTAAATTATTAGAAAATCATAAAATAGAAGAAGTAAGCTTTCCAAATGACTAAATACCTCTTTGGTCATTCTATGTTTCTGATACAAATTGTCAATTTTTTCATAAACTGTATGTCGAATTATGAAATTTATCAGGGGATTATAAAGTAAAGGAAGTAAGCTTTCCAACACACCAAATACCTCTTTGCTAGTTCTATGTTCTTAATACAAATTCTCAATTTTTTTTTAAAAATGTCAGTCGAATTTCCGAAATTATTAGGGAATCATCAAACCAAGGAAGTAAGCTTTACAAAACACAAAATACCTCTTTGCTAGTTCTATATTCCTAATACAAATTCTCAATTTAAAAAAAAACTGTCCGTCGAATTTTCGAAATTATTAGGGAATTATAAATTAGAGGAGGTAAGATTTTCAAAACACCAAATACCTCTTTGGTAGTTCTATGTTCTTAATAGAAATTCTCAATTAAAAAAAAAGGTCCGTCGAATTTTCAAAATTATCAGGGAATTATAAAATAGAGGAGGTAAGCTTTTAAAAACACAAAATTCCTCTTTGCTAGTCTCATGTTCCTAATAGAAATTCTCATTTTTTTTTTTTTAAACTGTCCGTTGAATTTCTGAAATTATTAGGGAATTATTTGATGTTTTTGAAAGCTTACCTCCTCTATTTTATAATTCTCCTGACTAATTTTATGCTCCTGTTACGAATTTTTATTTTTAAAAGAAACTGTCCGTCGAATTTTCAAAATTATTAAGGAATTATAAAACAGAGGAAGTAAGCTTTTCAAAACACCAAATACCTCTTTGGTAGTTCTATGTTCCTCATACAAATTCTCATTTTTTTAAAAAAAATTTAAAGGTGAAAATTGTAAATTATTAGAGAATCATAAAAGAAAAGAAGTAAGCTTTCTAAATCACTAAGTACCTCTTTGGTCATTCTATGTTCCTGATACAAATTTTCAATTTTTTCAAAAACTCAAAGGTGGATTTCAAATATTATTAGGGAATCATAAAAAAAAGGGAGTAAGCCTTCCAAATTACTCAATACTTGTTCGGTCAGTCTATGATCCTGATATGAGTTGATCAAATTAAAAATTTAAAAACTAGGCAATTACATCTTTGTTTTTTTATGTTCAAAATACAAATTGAATTGTTATACGATAAATTATTAGGCAAACAGAAACTTGAAAAAGTTATCTTTCCGCAGCATGTTTAAAATAATTTTTTTAGCAATATTCATGAGTGGATATATCCAAATATACGTGTACAAATGTGCCAAGCGCAGATACAACCTAGTACATACATTAAAAAGTTCATTGTAATATTTAAATTTCCTTTATAAAAAATAAATTAACAGTTACAATAATATTAAAATAATAATAAAATAATAAAAAATTGACGAACTAATTTATAAATTGTTTTGTATATATTATCCTTTCGAAATTTTCCATGCAATAATAGTCGTGACACAAAGCGCACGCGTCATACTTTCACTCGTCTCGGCAATTAGCGCTTCAAATTAGTACCGGGTGGTACATCGCAGAATAAATAGCCAGAATGAATATAGAAGTTAAACCGTTAATTAAGATAATTTTGCGGTTATTTTGTTGCATGACAAAAGAAATTTGTGACAGTCGCTTGTCCTATATTTAAAAAAAATTAAATAAAATTAAAAAAAAATAGCTATATTCATATATATAAAACAGTTTTCAATTTAAATGACATTATAAATAGTTTATAGCGTGCACAACATATATATATGATTAAATCATATATATGCGGTAGATCATCATGATGCTGGCAAGCACGCACCTAAATCTTGCTTCATAAGTTTATTTAGCTCTCATCCAAAAGTATAGCATTATTTAATACAGAGAAGACAACAGTTATCTATCGTGTTAAACTGCATCATCCCCTATCCATAAAATATAAATATATATTTATGTATTTTCTTGATAGATCAAACATTAACGTCCCTACCAATTATACCTCAATTTAATCATTAAAAATATACACAAAAAAAAAAAACAACATACCAACACCATCGCACGCAATATAAATACTCATGGCCTAGCCATAAATCGATAGATTAACCTCGGAGTTTAACATTATCAATTATTAACCCATACTGTAAGGACGGAATATATTTATACTTAAAGCAGAGAAAATAAAATTAACAAAAAAAAAAAAAAAATATACGTGCGGCTCAATATGTGTATATCACGTGTAGCAGAAATATGCCTATGTGTACATCAGGAAGATGAATATACCCATGGTAAAACCGCATTATTACTGATAATGCACAGGGTTAGCTTTAGCCGCTATGATCATATTTATATGCACACAGTCAGGACATGGTTCGTGCCATAAAAAGATAAAAAAAAAAAAAACGATAGTCATAAGCCTATTGCTTGAAGGATAAGCTGTCAGTCGTACTCTACTGACGATTTCAAGTCCATTACACATGTCAAAGATCATAGACCTTCTGATGTGCCTTTAGTTTGAAGTTAACTTCAGTCCCGGAAACTTTAATGATTCCTAATAAGGAAGAATAAAAAATTTAGTGTGGTTAAATAAAAAAATAAATAAATGAAATAACAATTACTGGAATGTTATATTCTCCAGTAATTACTTGCTAATAGAATGTGTTTTGGTAATGATTTTTATTTTTCTTTGAAAACTTTGGTTTTGTGGAGTTTAAATTGCGTATAGAATTGTATATATATATTATTCTTTGAATATACTAAAAAATAAAAAAGATATCTATAAATATAATTGCATAGCAAGTATTTTTCAAATTTTAAAAATTGTTATTATTTTATAGTTATTTGTTCTTGCCTCTCAATTTGTTTCAATACAAAATTAAAGCTTAATATTTAATTAAAATTTAAATCTGTTTTGATATTGAAAGAATGTCAAATTTTACTTTTTTATCATAACTGTATATAGTACAGTTTAGTGTTAAATTTGCAAGTCAATATGAGGTTCAACTTGTATTCACATTTCACATTAACACAAATGTAGATAACCTTCCTAACTTAATTTTTACCTGTCATCCTTGTGCAGATGTACGATCTCTATTTACCTTCTTATATGGATTAACGCATCATAATTAAAAGCAATCATTTTCATCATTTTATAAATCTATTTTTCACTTAACAGCAAGCAGTGTAATATTCCATCATATCGTTTGAAAATAACTCGACTGTATAATTTCTTTTTTTTCAATTGGAAAAAGAAAAAAAGTCATTTAGCTCTTACAAGTTATACACGTATTTACCGAATACAATCTTTGACAGATTTGCTCATGAGTAATTCATATTTAATCAAAAGTTTACGACTAGCTGAGAAGAAAGTGGTCAGACTACAATCATGATGCTTGCTACCAAATTTGGATTGATGTTTAGATTATAAGATGCTTATTATTTTAGGATTAGTATAAGAATCCTCCTCAACCACATATTTCCCTAAGAAAAAAAATAGTTGGTTATTTTCTTTTGACTTTTGTAGAATCCATGAAGAATAATCACCTAAATGTACTTAAATACTTAATTAATTTTACGAGCAAAAATGTAGAAGTGAATTTATAATTTGATTATGTAGATTTTACAATTCTTAATAGTAAAATTTACTACCGATCTTGGTAGCATTGGAACATATCGTTTTAATAGTAGCTTGATTGATTGATGATCAGGTGATTAAGCAAATAAAATCAATGTATTGCATTGACCTTGGTGACGAAATCATCATGACCTATATACACAATTATACATTTATCTTTATAAACTAAATAAATTTAGAAAAAAAAGAGGCGTGTAATCCTTGACTTGAAATGTTTGAAGCCTGAAATAGATTGAGAAAATCTAGAGCATCCGGAAAACTTGAGGCACAATGTATGCTCAAGGCAAATGTGTCATCGTCGTGTGGCTTATACACTAACTGAGAGAGAATGCGACAAGGACTTTGTTGTTGAGAAAAAATAAATAAAGCTATCGATTGCACATTGACAATTGGAAAACCGAGAAAAAATATATAGATATACATGAATATTGATAATTTTTTTATTATTCTAATTATTATTATTTTATATTTTTCAGTTTCACCAGCCCTGCCACTTGTAGACATTGTAAGGGATCATGTTGACGAAAGAAGCAAAAAAAGAGATCGACTGTATGACAGAGATTCTAATTCTTCTCATCATAATCATCATAACCATCATTATCATCATCATCAACAACAACAACAACAAGCTCAACAGCAACCACAACAACAACTACAACAACAACATCATCATCATCACCATCATCATCATCATCGGCAGCAACATTCAACGCACGAGAGAGAGCCAAAAGACAAACGTCATGATAGAGAACATCGAGAACGACAAAAGGGACAAAAAGAATGTGAACGGGAACGTGATGTATCAGTATGTAGTATTGAACCAACCGATCCTGTTTTCGTATCTTCCTCAGCGGCACTTCTCGCACTTCAGAGGATAAAAGAAGCCTCACTGTAAGTACACAATTTATTTTCAATTTTTTTTTTTTTTTTATTTGCTTTCAATCTCATTCATTTAAAAGTGTTCGATTGAATTTAACTGTATATCACACTCGTGCAAATGCATTTTTTCACAATGTTTTTTTAAAAAGTTATACAAAAAATAAAATAAAAGACACCACAGATAAGAATAAATATTATCAAAAAAGCTTTATGTTATTTGTAAAATAAAAAAAAGAGAAATCTTGACTTCTGTTTTGTTTCTTAATTTATTCATATTATTATCATAATTTATATTGCCATTGAAATAAAAATAAAAATACAAAAAGATAACATTAACACACAAGATTTCGCTTATAAATTGCTGCGAATTGGCATACTTGTGTTTACAATAATATACATTAGGAAGATGTACATACATAGATTCATGAATACACCACCTGCAGTGAATTCTCATTTAGTCAAAATACTTTATGAGAAAATTCTGTACATTTCTACGCTTAAATCAAATGACTTTCTCACTTAAGTTTTTCTTGTTATGATGATAAAAAAATATTTAATAAATACGTTAATAATTCATCATCAATTGTGTGACTTGAACCATTCGTTACAAGATTAATCCAGTAATAGACGATAAAAAATAATATAAAAAAAAAACTAAATAAATTTTATTGACTTGATTCGTGACGGCTTCAGATGAGATTACAAAGTTGGTCTTTCTTTTTTAAAAAACTAAGAAAATCTTCAGGTGTTTGAATGAAAGGATTTCATCATGACATTTTTGTCTAATCGAGAGTCATCGTTAAGACCATCACTACCTGTCCAAACTTGGCTCTTGTGATTTCCCTGGAACTTATTTCACGGTGGGAAAATTCAGCTTTCGCGATCTTGATGTATATATATATATATAAATTTTTTTTCTTTTTCTCTTGGCGTTTATATACTTAATCCTTGCTAAAGGGATCCAAGATATAGATGCATGGTGTATACACATACATTGTTGTATATAAATATACAAAGTCTTGTGTAGAGTACGACATCAAGTGTCTCAAAGTGTGTCCATCGAGTAAACGTGATTTATGCTAGTTTAAAGTCTGCCTCCTGGTATAGTTTATGACTGGTATATAGTTTATGACGCACTAGCAGTGTCGTACCTCCGTTTCGATGAAATACAACTCGCTTTAGTGAATTATGACTACCAGTAGTATATACGGCTCCCAGCATCAAATTCACTACTTTTTTTTTTTTTTTACTTTCCCCTTCTTTTTCCTTTCGCATTTGATCATGATAAATATAAAAACAACTCACGCATATAATGTTATTTTTTTTTTTATCAATAAAACCTTGAGATTCCATAGTGGTACACATCTTTTCTTTAAAATTATCATAATTATTGTTATTACAATGTTTTCAAAATAAGTTACAAAAGCAATTCCAATTTCCAAGACTCGATTAGTACAAAAATAATAAAGTGATTATAATCAAGATTTTATTATTAAAGTTTATTGGCACATAATTTGAAAGACAAAAACTACTGGACAGCAAATGTGCAGGAATTCAATAACGTATATAAATGTTTTAAAAAAAAAAAAATTATGCCAAGTTCAAGTTTTTTCATAATATGCGTATATAAAGAGTAGCATAAGTCATGACAACGCAAAGAAATAAAGACATGTTATGTTTCTTCTTATTTTGAATTTATTTATCTCTTTACAATAAATCCTCATATAGTTATATATGTATTATATCAATTTTCTCAGGGTGATGGTTTATTTTATCAATATTTTATTTTTTGTTTTTCATTAATAGTTTGATTTTATATGACATTTAAACATATCATAATCGTTATTTACTTGAATATCGTCTATCAGGATAAAAGCAGTATTTTTATTTTGTTTTTTTCATTTGAAACATCTTGGATGATCACATTACCAAAGACGGAGTTTTTAAACTACATATTTTCTGAGCATCCATCATGACTTTTGACAATTCCCAGGGGAATATTATACGACTTGACTAACGTTTTATTTTTGTTTTATTTGACGTTATACAAATTGAATATATATACACAAAAATACCTAAAGTTATCTTTTAAATTGATAGATTATAATTTAATAATCATATAGAAAAAAAAATATTTAAATTATGTTAAAAATAAATATTAATTGCCTTAATTATAATAAAGAATAAATAATAATAATTGTTATTTAACTTTCAGTGTATTTCACAAACGACCGACTCTAACACCAGGAATTGGACTAAGTGGACGAGGTAACACTGGTGTCAGTGGTAACAACGGGAATCTTGGTGTAGAATCCGAATGTGGTGATGCTCTCAAACGTCGCAAAGTTCATAGATGTGATGTAGCCGGATGTGACAAAGTTTATACTAAAAGTTCACATCTCAAAGCTCACAAAAGAACTCATACCGGTAAGTTTTAATAGTTTTTTTTTTTTTAATTTTATTATTATGTCGGATAATTGAGACTATAGACTGATGATTCTATTTACCCGAAAAGGTCTTAATTAAGTGAATAATAGAAGGTCTTGATTATACACACGGCTTCCTTTAAACTTGTAAAAGGAAAAAGAAAAAAAATAATAATTTAATTTGTGATGGAATGATGCCACACAAATTATACTGCCTTTTTTTTTTTCATTATATGGAAAATAAAAAAATTGACTTTTTACATATGAAGAATATACGAACATTGCCATATTGTAATGCAGATTATCCATTGACGATTATACAAAAGTAAATCCCACGTATTATATATGATGCCACCAGAACAATCAGCAAGTCATCAGTCATCATAAACAAAGACTATGTGGCGCTAAAACCAAATATGATCATATACATTCAAGTGTTAATTATTTATTTTCTTCTTTATTTATATTTTCCGCATTTAAATTTTCAAGCATGTGGGTAAATTATACATATATGCGTAATTGGATAAATCAAACCGACATACGTAAATCAAGGTAAGGTTGATGTTTTTATTTTCCATTCAATGTCGGAATTTTGAAAACATCAGAGGTGCGAATAAAACTATTTTTCAATTAAAATAACTTTATGCTTGTACTTTTGTTTATGGTGTGTCTTAAAAAAAATTAAACTATTTCATACTATATAACTGTTTTAAACGCCAATTAAAACAATGGTTGGAAAAAAAAAAAAACTTACAACAAAAAAACGAAATAAAATAATAATGTTAAAATTAAAAACAAATTAGCATTACAAAAAATAACAAATATAAATAAATAAATAACCGGTTAGTTATTTTTTGGGTATTGATGTGAAAATCTCATCCTTTTCATTTATGCGTGGAATATTTGTATGTATTTGTTGTTGTTGTTGTTGTTGTTGTTACCCAGTTCAATAAATATATAAGGTACTTTGCAGGCGTTGGAAACACGCTTCGGCCATTAAGCGAACAGTTATAAATTGCATTGACTTAAAAAAAAAAAATAAATAAAATAACATTTACAAAAGCATGAGACACACCCCCCACTGGCTGTATAAACTGTACAGATATGCCATCTAGCCAGATATAGACAAACGTAAATATAAAATTATGTTGATATTGCAAAAGAGAACGCTGGTGATCATAATGGCCAAGTTACTCTCCCTCGGTATATTATCGAAAATATAATATGTATAGTAACAAAGTGAGTGGATTATGTCGCGCCTTATGATTCTGGAAGTTTTTTTTTTCAAGTACACTTACATATAGTCAAAACAGATATATAAAAAAAATACAATATGATGAATAACACCGGTTATAACTTGGCTATATTTTAGTTTACGTAACAAATGATATGTCTAACAATAAATCAATGCAATTGCAATCACTATATTGTGCAAGGTGCATAAATGATTCAGTATTTTTTATTACAATAATTACATTACCTGTAATTTCTTCAGTAATTAAAATACAAGTGCCAAATGATCACGCCAATATGAAACGTGAGTGTTTTCACAGAGATGCAGCCCAGTCAAAGATCGTTTGCAATCAGCATTATAAATGTTTGACAAATGTATATTTTTTTTTAATTGTTAATGATTAAAATTATGAATCGTATATTGTATAACAGACCTTGTTAGCTACCATTAAATATAATAATGTTTAAAGTTAGAATACTATTGTTAATCTGTTATTATAAATTTGTTAAAATAAAATATATGAAATTGTTTTTTTATCTTACAAAGCTTATATCAGCTAAATCGAGTGTGAATAATTATTATTGTTTAGCTATTTCGAGAAGAATCAATGTGGTTAAAAGCTATTTTAACATAATATTTCTAATCGATAAATATTCAAAACGTCTAAATAAATTTAAACTTCATTATGGGAATGATAAAAATACAATGTAAGACGTGATTAATGCATGACTCGACCAAAACAAATACAAAACACATATATTGCAACAGAGAGCTGCAAACCCATTAGAAAATGCCAAATGGTGTAATAAACACATCTCTTAAAAGGATGATAAAGTCTAAAAACAAAAAAAGTGCTTATGGAACTATTAAAAGTAATTTAAAAATATGTATAGTATACATATTTGACTGACTGGGAACTTTATAATCATCAATCTTTCACCGGGCTGTGCTTTAAATTTTGTATTAATCAATAAATTTATACTTACCAAACTATTTTTCAATTAGAAAACAAAATATATATTATTAATCTTTCGTTAACATTCTCTTAAACTGCTTCAGTGAAATAACAATAAATTGATTTTGAATATTGATAGTTTACCATTGTCGAATAGGTTGACAATTCATCAGTTTATTTTTTATTACAATTGATTTACGAGAATAATAGATGTTGCACTTCATAGTGACAGCTGTCTTGGCTGTTTTAGAAGATAAAGAATATATGGAATTTTCTAAAAGTACAATAATTGGGTGTGGAATAGATAAGATGACATTAAATGACGTTTAAGATTGTCGATATCAGTGTCCTCTCACATATATCGTGATAAAGATTTTACGATAGGATTATATATTGATTTCATTAAATCAATATAGCGTGACTTCTTCTTATTCTTCTTTTTTTTTTTTGTTTTTATTATTTATAATAAAATATAATATATATAGTCTATTAATATAGAAAAACTTTATTATTATTTTACAGGTGAAAAACCATATCAATGTACGTGGGAAGGTTGCACGTGGAAATTTGCACGATCAGATGAATTGACACGGCATTATCGTAAGCACACAGGACAAAAGCCCTTCAAGTGCCATCTATGTCAACGATCGTTTTCAAGAAGTGATCATTTGTCATTACACATGAAAAGGCACTAGCTCAATTATAAAAAAAAAAGTGCATACTCCCATCTTTTCACTTATTCACACTTCATGATCGATCATCTTTGACGATTACAATCGGGACCTGATGCAACAAATAAGCTTCAATTAACTGAAGAAAAAATTTTAAAATAAGCCTAAAATAATTAGTTAAAAATTAATTAGAGAAATTTTTTTTATTAAACATATATAGATAGATATTTGAAAGAGTTTATTTAGAATTAAGAATAAATAAATTTATGTTTTTTAATCAATTATTCATTTGTTTTTAATAAATAAATCTAAATAAGTCCAGCTCAACTAGTCTAGAGCAATTTTTATTAATTTTACATTTTTTAAATAATGAATAGAGTCAATTATAAAGCTTAATCATTATGAAATTTAATCATAATATATCTTCAAAAGCCGTATTATTATTTATTTTTTATTTTTTCAATAAAATTATATTATTATAAAACTCCAATAATGCATTATCCATGGAGCTTGGGACTTAGCATACTCGGATACATAAATATAACACAGAAATGTGATGTCGAGTTATGTTTATTGAAAGAAATGTATAAACTGTTATATCCTACGGTACCAACACATGTAATATTCGGCACATAATTTTTTTCATTTCATTAAAGCCTAAAGTGGAGGTCTACGTGCCATCTAACCGTAATGAACAGACCTCAACAACCAAAATAAGGCCCGTCATTAATCTCAGTGTGAACTACACCATTTATTACATGCATACCAACAAAAATTATAAATTCTGAACGCAACCAATTTTACGAATCTAGTTTGAAATAAACTTTAAAATTAATACAACAATAAGTTGTAAAATAAATATATTCCATTGTATCAGGAAAAATACAAAATATTTTATCTATGTATTGTTTTTATAAAATATAATCGAAAACTAATTTTAAGTAATACGACTAATCAACGACTACCTAAATACTCCGCACAACATTTGAAATAATTAACAGACCAAGTTAACTGATTTTATTTGCTAATAAAATCCAGCTAAATTTTATCTTTAAAATAAATCCAAACATGCGCTAAAATTAATTAATTAAATATTTAATAATTAATGGAAAGCACGGAATCTGACGGATCGATCACGCCGGAATCTAGTTAGAAAATTAAGAAACTTAAGAATTAGTCCACGAAATAAGTGTGATACAGCGACAAAGCCCTCCCTTTAAAAAGAGGCCACACGCCAGAAAATAGTCAGTTTAGTTTTTAAGGCAGTTCAATTCATTCAGCACAGTCAACCAGTTAATTGGAACTAATCGAACTACTGACCCACAGTTACGATCGATTAGCACCCAATCATTGCAAACTGAATAAAAACTCATTTTATTGACTTAGCCAAAATCTCTGCACAAGCACTCAAGATTTCTAAGTCTCATTTTCATTTTTCATCAGTATAAATTATAAAATCAATCTCATTTCAATATAAAATTCAAGTATAATAAAATCATTTTATTCAAGTAAATTCATTACATTTTTAACATCAATCATACATACAACAATTCAACTTCAATCACGACATCATTCTATCTGAAGCACTAAGTATTACGAAGGAAGCCCTGGTTACCCAGTCAGAGTCCGCTTTCCAAGTTTTGGTCAAATATAAGTCAAACCAATCATTACACATTTTTTCTTTAAACAAATCTAAGTAATTACGAAATTTTATCATTCAAGTGTCCGGGACGAGTCCCCATGTAATAAATTGGTAATTAACGTGGATGACGATAATAAATTTACACAATTCATTTTATTTTATTTTTAAGTTTTTGTTTTGCCCTGCACAATTAAGTAACAATAAGCGGGATTAAAACCAAGGGAAAATTTTGTGGTGATAGGAATAAAGAAAAAGGGATTAAAGTTTCAATAAATGTTGAGGCACAACTTTGATTTTGATTTGCAGATTATATGGAATATATATATTCAAAAGATATTATAAATCTTGACGAGTACAGTATGATTATATTTTGATTAAATATTTGACCAAGACTACCTTTTAAAGGAACTCGCGGTGGATTTACGTTAATAAAATTTGGAAAGCGGACTCTGACTGGGTAACCAGGGCTTCCTTCGTAATACTTAGTGCTTCAGATAGAATGATGTCGTGATTGAAGTTGAATTGTTGTATGTATGATTGATGTTAAAAATGTAATGAATTTACTTGAATAAAATGATTTTATTATACTTGAATTTTATATTGAAATGAGATTAATTTTATAATTTATACTGATGAAAAATGAAAATGAGACTTAGAAATCTTAAGTGCTTGTGCAGAGATTTTGGCTAAGTCAATAAAATGAGTTTTTATTCAGTTTGCAATTATTGGGTGCTAATCGATCGTAACTGTGGGTCAGTAGTTCGATTAGTTCCAATTAACTGGTTGACTGTGCTGAATGAATTGAACTGCCTTAAAAACTAAACTGACTATTTTCTGGCGTGTGGCCTCTTTTTAAAGGAAGGGCTTTGTCGCTGTATCACACATATTTCGTGGACTAATTCTTAAGTTTCTTAATTTTCTAACTAGATTCCGGCGTGATCGATCCGTCAGATTCCGGGCTTTCCATTAATTATTAAATATTTAGTTAATTAATTTTAGCGCATGTTTGGATTTATTTTAAAGATAAAATTTAGCTGGATTTTATTAGCAAATAAAATCAGTTAACTTGGTCTGTTAATTATTTCAAATGTTGTGCGGAGTATTTAGGTAGTCGTTGATTGGTCGTATTACTTAAAATTAGTTTTCGATTATATTTTATAAAAACAATACATAGATAAAATATTTTGTATTTTTCCTGATACAATGGAATATATTTATTTTACAACTTATTGTTGTATTAATTTTAAAGTTTATTTCAAACTAGATTCGTAAAATTGGTTGCGTTCAGAATTTATAATTTTTGTTGGTATGCATGTAATAAATGGTGTAGTTCACACTGAGATTAATGACGGGCCTTATTTTGGTTGTTGAGGTCTGTTCATTACGGTTAGATGGCACGTAGACCTCCACTTTAGGCTTTAATGAAATGAAAAAAATTATGTGCCGAATATTACATGTGTTGGTACCGTAGGATATAACAAAACCCAAACTGAAATAAATAAATAATACAAAGAATTTCGCGTTTTTAAAAAGCGGACAATCATTAAACCGTTGAAATTCGTACTGAATTTAAATAATAATTGAAAAGTATTACGAATGCATATTGATAGATAATATAGATAAATGAATTAATGCAATAAACGCTAGGCATCGCTGTTAAATTATAATTTATTGAAATATCCGAGGGGCTATTCATTGGCGTTTTAAGTGACATCATGACTTAGAAAAAAAAACAAATAAAATTGGTATTGTTAATGTCACAAATGACTACAATTTCGTCTGCAATTTTTTAAGATCAAATATATAAATAATTAACTATTTATAAAAACAATATTTTTTTTTAAATTATAATAGTAATGCAAGCAACAAAAATATTATAATATTTCCAAGTAGAAATAATATATTTATATTAATATAAATGATATTGAAAATAAATATAAATTGCCTTCAGATTTGATCGTAAAAATTTTTTATATATTTTATATATTTTTATATTTATTATATGACCATATGTATATAAAAGGTTTAAAATATATTTAAACTTTGTGTACCTCAAACCGAATATAATTCATATTTATTTTTAATTAATACAATTCATATTATTATTTTTCTCTACTTGGGTTATATCATCAATCATAATAAATATCTTAAATATATATTTTTATTTACTCTACTATAAATTGAGTGATCAGTTTTCAAACTTTGATTGAAGGCAAAATTGTCGTTTAGGATATTGACAAATATCGATGTAGCCATGAGTGGTTATTGGCTATGGAAATGAATTATTTAAAATATACCAGTCTGAACGAACAATAATTTTTTTTATATTGCATATAAA
This sequence comes from Aphidius ervi, assembly GCA_015776835.1. NCBI lineage: Eukaryota > Metazoa > Arthropoda > Insecta > Hymenoptera > Braconidae > Aphidius > Aphidius ervi. The sequence continues at coordinate 565,349 of MKYW01000028.1, read as the reverse complement.
TTTGAGTGTTCTGTTTTCTGGATACGTGTGCTTATGTTGTTGGACATTAAATATGGGGTACATAAAAAATTAAGACTGAATAGCCCTTCAGAAATATCACATTTTTCTAAACATAAAAGTAATAAAGTATTCTACTGATGATGCGTTTGCGTAAAAGGTGCCAAAGTTGATAATGTGCAAACAAATAATTTCAAGATACTGAGTTAAATAAAATGAATAAAAAAAAATAACTTTTTTTATTTTTGAATAGATTTCACTATAACTGTTTTTAATGGTGCAAAAAAAAAGTAGATGAACGGTATTATATAGAAATTTAAGAATATAAAAAAAAAATCAATTCAACACTGCCCTAGATTATTAAAAAAAAAAAAAAAAATGTTCGATATTTTTAGTATAATTATATCCTTTATAAAGCTGCTTAAAAATAACTTTCAAAATGATTAATTATTATTAAAATAATAATGCAAATTATATTTTTCATAATTACCAAATTGAAATCTTCTGTTTGATGAGATGAAAAGATTTATTTCTTCAAAAAGTATTTCGATGAATATGTATAAAAATAAATTTACAAACAAACTTTACAAAAAAAAAAGGCAATTTTTAAAAGCAATAATAAAATGTATAAAGTTTTAAAAACTTTCACTCATTGAGAATAACAATGGGCACAAAAAATTTGTGAGAAAAAAAAAATTCAAAAATTCAATGGATTCAAAATGTGATACCAACATTAATAGAGCTAATTTATTGTTGTTTTTTTTTTTTTTTTATTTCGTCTATATATATAATATATAAGGTGACAGAGAGCAAAGATTTTAGAAAAACGATTTTGTGTCAATGCTAGTGCCTTAAACATGTGAACATTTATAAATCTTGGTTTGTTAATTTTATAGCTAACGGATCATTATTATTTCTGAAACAAACCGATTGCCTTACTAATTATACTAGGGAATAATAATAATAATAATATTAATAACAATAATAATAGTAACAATTCCTAGTATGCATTCCAAAAACATTGGCAAGTTTGCTATTTACATTGTTTTTTATCTTGAAAATAATTTATTCAATGTTATAAAGTGTTGTAATGTTAAAAATTGATAATAAGCAAAAGACAAGTGTTGAAATTTATTACTATTAATTTATTCATTATTGAATAATTCATTTGATATGACGGAAAGCCCAGAAAGAAAGTCTTAATGTAAATGTTCTTATTTTTATATAGTGCCTTGCTCATAAATATTTGCATTTCAAGTGCCTTCAAAGACATTAACTGTCACACAAACCAATTAAAGTAACAAATTTTTTTTTTTTTATTAATCATACACACTTATAATTAATTTATACTTGTTAAAAAATTATTTTAAATATTTTATTTCATTTGAGTCATAAAAAATTTAAAAATAAACTTTGATAATTAGCAAGTGCAATTATACTAAATTATTTTTGGTAATTTTTATGATTTTAATAATCATATTTAAAAGATTTAAACGTTATCTTGTCAAAATTAGTTATTATTGAAGTTAAACCTTAATTTTTGTATTAAAAAACCATAATGTTAAAAAAATTTTAACACAAATTCTGTGTCAATTCAACACGATAAAGTACTAATATATATAAAAGACATTAATTTTATGCCAGCTCCAAAAAATATATTAAAAAAATATATTATAATTTAACATTAAAATTATATAAAATATAATTTTGTGTTGAATTTACAATTTAACAAATCTGAATAGTCTCAAATTAACTTTACAGACTTCAGGAAAAATTATTACGTGACAAAAAAATTTATTAATGAGAATCTATCTTCACGTAAATTAATTTTCCAATTACTATATCCTAGGGCTTATTTAATTTTTGAGATTCAACAATTCCAAGTCCAGTAATTATCGTGAGATTTTATTATTATTATTGTTATTGTTATTACTATTATTATTCATGGTGCGGTGCTGTGGTATATATTGTTTCAGGCAAAAGTATAATGCTCATTAGGATTCAATTATTACTTTACAACTATTTAATTCGTTGTATTTATTTATCTATAATATATTAATTCAGTATGTGTTTTTTTGTTTATTCTTGTTACTTTGAATGAATCTATGTGTGGCCTTGTAACTCGCGTTACGCATGAGTTAATGTACTCGATGAATTGTGATAAAAAAATTGTTTAATTGTTTCTTTTTAATTATTATTATAAAAGTTGCGATGATATTTCAATGTACTATAGTATCTTGTTTTTCTATTGAAATCGCATTTTTTGACAATAATACTATTAGTCACGAATGTTATTAATTAAATTATAAAAAGGGCAAATGATATTATCTTTTATTGTTTACAAAAAAAAAAAAAGTAAAAAGATTCACATCGTTGAAATTTATTATGTTATAAGATTAATATTTAAATAAATTATTATTATGTATGAAAGCATTAAAAATATTAAACTATAAAAATATATATATATGAAGATTTATAGAAAATAGAAAAAAATCACAAATAGAAAATAAAAAACATTAACTGCTGTATAAGCAATTTATTTTATTCAAGTTTTTACTAGACTATTGCTCTTACTGTTATTTTTTTTTTTCAAATGGTACAGCCCAGAAACTGTATATTTTACGATAATTTCTTGTTGTTTGTCTATGTCCACTTGTTAACATTTGGATATAATTTATTTATTGAAATAATATTAATTAATTGATCTCAAAAGAGACATATTAGTAGCAATAAATCGTAGTAAATTATATATTATTATTGCACAAAAAAAAAATGATCTGTTTATAAATACATTTAATGAAACAAAACGCCCAAGATAAAATAAAAACAGGTGTGTTTGATAGTGTTGATTATAGAAAAAAAATAAATGTAAAAAAAAAAGAAAAACAAATAGTATAATACAGAATAAAAAAAAAAAAGATTCATGAAGATTATTGCATATTTTTATTAGCTCTCATTCAATCTTATCATAAAATAATAGTTAAACGAATCTTTTTTCATCATATCATTTGCGCAAATTAGCATCTAATGATAAATTTTATATTTCCTTGTTGGATTATATATATTATTTCTATTATCCCCCCACTATCATCGTCATTATACATAAAATATTTTTTATAACAATTATTATTATTGTAATTATTATTGTATTTGGCAGGGTCATGAAATATTAAAAAAATTTAATAAAAAAAAAAAAAACTTGTTGATTTTTGTCTTTTATTTTTTGTCTCACCTCAAAAGAACTGCAGGAAAAATCTATAGACGAATATTAAATTTAGTGTTGTGAACCTTGGCTAAGTGATCAACTACACTGAGGAGCGACAATCGATCTGAAGAAAAATCTGTGAAATAATAATAAATCGATTGAAAATTCTTTCATAAAAAATAAAAAATTTTAATTCACAAAATATTAGTTATAGTTTATTTGAAGGTCATTTCGAAACTCATAACAAAATAATTTATTTAAATTTTTCTAGAGTATAATATCAATTGTTTTTTAATGATTGATTAATATTATTTATTTTTTACTGATAACATAATGTAGATAATTAACTATTCGATATTTATACTTTTATTTTATGACATAAAATTGTGACAAGTAATTAATAACTAATTGACTTTACAAACTAAACCTGACCACTCATCATCTTGAGTTTTAACAAGATATATCTGTAAATGTTTTAATAATGTTTATTAAAAGTTAGCCCGTACCAAATGTAGTATAAAGTGAATGGTAGTGTCGACATGATGACATTCACGAGACAATCATTCTTGGGAAGAATAAAAAAACGTAAGGACAGAGTTGAAGAGTAAGCGAGAGAAAATGTATAAGGCGTTTGTCGATGTCAGCCACTAAATGAACCATCAGGGTCGCCATAAATCCTCACTTGTACTATCAGATGCACACACCCGCAAAGACCTGCACACAGGTTTCTATCCTGGTTATAACGAGGGACCACCGCCCAGAGAGCTCCAATTTTTTACTCTTTATATTTTTTATTTTTTCTTTTAATTGAATTATTTTTTTGTCTTCCAGGTAATTATGATGCTGATGACGGAAGAATGTTATTGTGTGTGACATTGATGAGATAAATTAAAAAAATAAAATAAACATAGTTATAATTACATGGTTGAGTTAGCTTAGATTCTCAATACAAGTATAATGTATATATCAGTTTCTGTAGTATCGTGAGGTGCACTGTGTTAAATCCAAGCATCATCGTTCCACTCTAACGAGTAACAAGTGGCGTGACAGTTCAGTTAGCCACATGAGATCGCTTTCATCTTGTATATATAATATACAACTGCATTCAGCTCAATAATCGCAAATGGTCACAATGCTCAATAAAGAGCAAGTTGTATTAAGATTTTATGTTTAGCACAGGCGATTGGTATGCCACGATGTGCCACGTTATCATTGCTTCACCGGAGGCTAATTAACTCCGAAAGATCGACACTTTTTCTTTTTTTTTTAAATAGTATTATTCGTTTTACTAAAATTAGAATTTATAATATATTCAGGATGATGTATCTTAGTGTAAAATAATGTGAATGAGATAATTATATTAAATTTTTTGAATATACGAAAAAAATAATGGTCTTAGTGTGTGCAAAGGTTGAACAGCGCTTAACAGTTGATTGCATAAATTCATTGGACATTAAGCTTAAATGCAAATTGGTTCGTAGTTAATCAATCTGTTTTAAACCTTTAGACTCAATACATACATAATGTTGCACCCTTAGTCAGTTCTTATATAGTTTTATCAGAAACAATATATATCTAAAAATGATTGTTTATGATATTTTTCAAAATTAACAATTAACTTTAGTCTTCATTGACAGAAGGAAAATAGGAAAATTAAGTTAAAAAATAATTTAACATTGTAACAAACTGGGTTACAACAAAAAAAAAGATTATATTATTGTTAAGCACCTTTACGTTCAAGATAGTATTTAAATCAAACAAAAAACGTATACAACATCTCTGCCTCTTGATTTTTTTTTGTCGTCGATTTGAGGCGTTACCAGCATAAATTAAAAATGTAGAATTATCACTGAAATTTTAGTATGGTAGATTTTTGAAATCCCATAATCTAAGCTCTATTTTTTTTTTCGTTATAAAGATGAAACAAAAGTTGTTCGGTTTTACCGGTAAAGTCTACATGTTATTCTATATAAAAAAAATAATATTATTATATTGAACTTGAATTTTTTCCGTACAGAAAAACATACAGATTTTACTGGTAAAACAGGACAACTTTGGTTTTACCTCAACGTATTTCTAACTGAAAGAGATTTTTTTTTATTGGAACCTTTACAACCATCTTCATCTCAAAAAAAACATTTGACTCCTTTAAATTGAACTAATTAAGATTTCTTTAGTTTTTTAAAATAACAGTCAACAGATATACTTCGACCAAGTTGATATATATAAAAAAAAAAAAATCTGAATACGTTGTTTCAATACCGTATGGCTGCTAGGTTCGTTGAATAAAAGAACTATAGTCTTTAAAAAATGCAAAAACTGCAGATTGATAAAAAACAAATGTAAATTTTTTTATATAAAAATTAATAGCGCTTTAAAACTTTTTTTTATAATCTCTGGTGGAAATATTTCTCCGACTTAATCCCTCTTTTTCTGACTTCCGCCGGTATTTCACCGTTTTTGACCTTTTACATGAAAGATTTCTCCGACAACGATATCATGCCAAAAAAAAATTACTTCGACAAGAGTTTGATCCGTCATAAGATCATTATCGAAGAAATTTTATAAAATACATGCCGAAAAAATTCCTCCTGCAATACATCAAAAACGGAGAAATTTATTAGCGGGTGGTTTTTTTTTTGTTTTTTATTGAACGTAAACAAAAATCGATCGACCAGCTGTCCATTTTTGGTGCGTTTCTACAACAGTATGGTATATTTAATAATTTTAACCAGCGAGCGATCACGCAATATTCAAGCGGATGCTGGTACCTACTGGAGACAATACACAACAATAAACGTAAATCGACTTACATGAGCCGGTAAGTCAGGCAGTTTTTTAAAGTTTAATTACATTTAATAGAAAAACATTCGACTCATCGTATCAGTGCCTCCGTGGCGCAATTGGCTAGCGCGTTCGGCTGTTAACCGAAAGGTTGGTGGTTCGAGCCCACCCGGGGGCGTTATTTTTACCTTTTTTTTTCTTCAATTAGAACTACCAACGATAATTTTATAATCACTTTAAAATTTCCCTAAATTATACAACTTACAAGTATCTCTTATGTGTTTTCATAAACCACAGTAAAAATAATTACAATACTTGTTTATGTACCATCTAATAATTTTCCCAGTTAGAAAAATCTCATAAAAACCACGAAAAAGCGTTAAATACATGTCAAATGCTCATAGATATTATTATTATTCTATGAGCATTTGATGTGTATTTAACGCTTTTTCGTGATTTCCATGAGATTTTTCTAACTGGGATGGGCTGGTTTTTTCGTCCACAGTTACATTTGACTAGTAGTTAAAAAAATTTAACTATCAGTTAATTAACTAAGGTTTCAACGGTTGGCAAATAGTTAAGCCTCAGTTTGCAAACTTTATTTTTTAACAGTTAACTGTAATTGTGGACGAAAAAACCAGCCCTATATAATGTTGTCACTTATTTTCCATCAAATCCCATTTTAAAAGTAAACAAGTATATTTAAAATTAATCAAAAAATTTTTAGGCAACTATTAAAAGATTAATAATAAAAACTGAAACAAATTACATGAAGGCCAAGTATGAATTTAAAAATGATAAATTCTAAATGTTAATTTTAAATACAATTTTTTAGAGCACTTTTCTACATAGCTAATATGTCCAGGAAAAAATTGAATTGAAACACAAAAAAATTGTATACACTTAGAAAAAAATTTATCTTTATTTTTTACATTCAATATGAAAGTACAAAAAATTAAAATAAATAAATATTCATTATTAATTTAATTATTCTTTGTACATGACTCTGGACAATGCCACATATGATTTATTCGTTGATATATCCATGTATCCAATTGGTCCAATTTCACAATCAGCACAAGCTAAATATTTAATATTGTCTACAGTTTTAGTGAAACTCACGTTTTCAAATGTGTACATATCTTCTACCAGCCAATAATGACCAATTTGTTCAACTTTGTCATCTTCAGTTTCTGCTTTACGACGCATAAATGGTAGTTCAAACTATATTTGCAAATAAAAAAAACAATTATTATTAATAATTGAATATAAGAAATGTTTCTTGTGATTATTATTTGTTAATTTACCTCCAGTGATTGATGAGTGGCGGCACCAGGACTTAAAATAACTGATGGACAATGTTGACAGCATATTTTTGATTTATTTTTACCATTGTCATCACATTTTGACTCATAATTTTCATCCACAATTGACATGTTTTGTTTATAGATAATTGAATAATACAAAATATAACCTTAAAATATTTACTTGTAATGGTTTTATAAATTTTACCTAACAAATATATGTTATAAATGTAATTCTTGTAAATTTCTTTTATACAAAATTTCAATAAATTAAAATACTTGGTTAACTGTCAATCACTTAATAACTATTTTTTCAATTCTTGAAAATAAATAATAAAAACTAGCCCAACACATTGATGTACATCGTAAGGATTGTTTATATTGGTTTATATACAACAAATGTCAGATTGAATGTCATTTTGTCATTTGCAGTCATTTGTCAGCCAGTGATGGGTAATTTGACGATTTTTGGGGTATCATACAATCATACGTATGATACTGTATCGAATGTATGATAGTTGAAAGTGCCCTCTTTTTTCTATTAAATAAAGTAAACCATTTCCAGTGTATATATAGCTGTATATAGCTTTTGAGCATTGTAAAGATAACGAAAGATACCGTGTAAGTTACAATAATTTACATGACTTGGTTTTTTACATATCTTACATACACACTGGCTGCTTTCTTTCATGAACTTAATGTTCAGAACATTGATGTGATCTCCATCAGCGCACGCGTAGGCGCAAATGCGCAGAATTACTTATTAAAAAAAAAATGGCTGTGCATTGGCGCCGGCAACAACTGGCATTATATTTATCTTAACATTAGCAGAAAAATATAAATATAATACCGGCGCCAATGCACAGCCATTTTTTTTTCAAATAAGTAATTCTGCGCATCTGCGCCTACGCGTGCGCTGATGGAGATCACATCAATGTTCTGAACATTAAGTTCATGAAAGAAAGCAGCCA
>MKYW01000028.1:483199-555950 GCA_015776835.1 Aphidius ervi | reverse complement strand
ATAAAATAAATAAAAATCCCAAGGACAAGCAGTAGCTAAGGAATTAATGTGGCCAGAAAAATTATGTTTTAAGCTACATTAATTTCTGAGCTACATCTTTTCCTTAGCTACTGCTTTTCCTGGAAATTTTTTTCATTTTATAAATAAATTACATATTTTATTTTTTCATTTTTACCAATTTCTTTTTATCGATCTGCGGATAAAACGTATAATACGGCATATTATACGGCATATTATACGGCGTATAATACGGCCGGATAAATTGAGCCCAACACTGGTCACAACATTTAGAACTGATTTAAAAAAAAAAGAGCCTCTGGTAAATTGGTTATAACAATTGAAATAATCTATCAATAATTAAACCAAAGTCATTATCCAAAACATATATTAAAGAATTTATTAATATTATTATTAAAACAACAAATAAATGGTTAGTTTATTAAGAAATGTGCCTTATGGAAGGCTGTCAGTTTTTGGTTTGTTTACAACCTCTAGTGATGAAGTTAAAACTCCAGGTTATGAAGACTTGATACCTCAAAAACCAACTGGATGGGCAGGAATACGTAGCTTATTTACCTTCAAGTATGTATCATTATTAGGATAAATATTATATTATATTTCAACAACAAATAATAATACTTATATATTTTGTTTAAAATTTTAGTGAGTATGGAGAGTTACGTCCTGAATTGGCAACAGCAACACAAATGAGTACCTTGTGTATATTGGGAGGCATGATGTTTGGTGGATATCTACATGCTCGAGTTGCCTGGATAGATTTTATGGAGAATAATCATGCAACAATGTTTGCAAATCATTTAGATGCTAAAAAAAAATTACAGGATGTTGTTACATTTAATATGGGTAAAGGAGCTGTCAAATGGGGCACCAAAATTGGAGGATTTTGTACATTATGCATGTAAAAAAATTCATACTATCTTTGTTATTATTATTAACCTTAAAAAAAATTATTATAGTTGATTAAATAAATTTCTTTTTTTTTAAATAGATTTACAAACCAATTTATTGCTGCATACCGTGGCAAGCCAGGAATAATTGAATATATTGGTGCAGGTGCACTGTCTGGAGGATTGTACAAATTAAATATGGGAGTCAGAGGATTGGCAGTAGGTACAATTGTTGGTGCTGTTTGTGGTACAGTTGCTGGTGTTTCATCAATAGCTCTATTAAAACTTACTGGCTACACAATGGAAGACATACAACAGACACAATATGAAATTCAAAACTTACGTGATGAGTGAGTCTTTTTTTTTTTTTTGTTTATAAAAGTATTTTAAAATATTTATTTATTGTTGATATATATATTTATTGTTTGATGAATTTTTAGACGAGTTCGTGAAGCACATAAAAATATGATGAAGGAAGAAGTCCAAACATTAAGATCAGAAAGTGTTGATCTCAGAGAATTACGAAAAAAGGATGGATCATTAGATAATATAGATACAATAAATAAAAAATAAAGTAATCCAATTTATTTCAGTGATGAATGATTAACATATTGTATATACTCGTTTCAATAAAAACTCTTGTTTAAACAATGATTTTAATTGAGGCAATTTGTTTTTTGTTTGTTTTTTTTTCTTTTATTTTTAAAATTATATAATATATTATTGAGAGCATTTTAATAGGCCTTCAAGTATTCAACTCTGTCTAAAAATTTCATGATAAATTTTATAAATAAAAATAGTATTATATATTGAACATCACTTACAGAATAGGCCTGATAATGAATAACTTTTTTTTTCTTTCTTTTACTACAATTATTTTTTCACTATGATCAAGAATGATTGACATTAATTAAAACAAAACGAAACGGAAAAAAAGAAATCTATAAATTGATATAATATTGTAAAGTAATAACTTGTCTTGTAACATTGATTTAAATTGATCAAATTAAATTTTATGTATTTTAAAATTATAATAGTCATATAACTAAGACTGCTTATTGTCTAAATCTTGAACCTTGGTTAAGCGTTTTGCACCTCTGCCTGGTGGACCTTTTGGTTTGGCAAATTTAGGTCGATGTAAATTAACTTTTGGATGTAATTCTTCTTGAAAATATTCTTCTGTGAGTTCATTTCCATCATCTATCTCAAGCTATATATTAAAAAATTAATATTATATCTAAAATTATTTAATTGTCGATAAACAAAAAAAAATTAATCAATGAAAAACGTCAGAGAAACAAACAAGGAAAATTCAGGCCTATTCTGTAAGTGTCAATAAACAATTACGTACATACCACCGTCGTATAATTATCACCATCAAAGCCTAGAAATTTTTATCAATTCATCACTAAGAAATTATAAACATTGTCAATGTCAAAGAAATAATAACAGACCTTTATAAAATTTAATTTCATCATTATTATTTATTATACAGAAAAGCCAAACACATATTATTGTTATTTTGTTGGCAAGAATTACATTGATTGTTCAATTTTTTTTTATTTTTATTCATTCACAATGAGTCAGTCTCCATTGAATTAACAGACATTAAATTGGTTCACATAAAATAATGAATTTAATTTTTTTTATTTATTTTTTTTCTAGTGATATAATTGTTAATTCGATGATGAATATGATAAATAAAATATAATTTTAAAAAAACTTACAGAATAGGCTGTGAATCATATTACAATGTCAATAATATTATTAACATGATCATGCACCATCAGTTGTTGTGCGTTAAAATTATTAATGAAATTATTTTAGAACATTAAAAATTAATAATTAATCACCAATGATATATTTGTTGGTTTGGCAACATAATTTGAATATTTAAAATATCTTGATTAATGAATAATATATTATTAAATTGATTTTAATTATTAATAATTGTGTATTTAGAATTATTTCTACTTTTTTTTTTTTTGATTAAATTTCTTATTTATATTTTTATCTAAAAGATTTATGTGGTTTATTAGAAAAATACACGTCACGAAAAATTATTGAATGTCATTTTTAGACATTATTGTTATTTTAATTAATTTCTATTTATTATTGTTTGTTGTTTTTTAGTTTTTTTTTAGGCAAAATAAATTTCAACTGATTCATTATTATTCAAAACTAATATTAAAGTATTATTTAAATATAATTTGTCACAAATCACTTTTGTTATTAGCTCGATAAATATTTATTATCCGGTATATCACTTGACTTTAACTTTTTTAAATTTAAATTACTGTTATTTAATTTGTAAATTATATTCAATAAATTTTATCAAGTCAGCAATTTCATTGTTGAAGTATATTCTGAATTAAAACTGGTAAAAATTACTCAAAAAGATAGACGTCATTTAGTCATAGAGTATTACTCAATTTTGTTTTTTGTTAAAAAAAATAAAATTAGTATTAAATTAATATGTGCGTTAGTATTAATAATTTTAAAATATTTAAAATAAAATTTATTATGAGCTTCAAAATAATGGAATTTGTTGAAATTTATTAAATAATAATTTACTAATGCATATAAATTATTATTCAAATATTTTTAATAATAATAATGATGAAGTTAGGCAAACGGCGATAACTAACTAGAGCCTATGGAATTTTTTCCCTAACTTCCTAATAATCACATGTTGCAATAGTTTCATAACTGCTCAATCTTTATTTTTTACTTTTACTAAAATTGATTTAAAATAAAAATAATAATAATTGCCTGAATTAAATTGAAAGGACAAGTCTTAGATTTTACACTAAAACGACAATAAAAATATGTTTACGTATCACTTGAACATAAGACTAGGAACTAATTTCATAATGTAAACTCATTCATTAGATTGTTTCCGTTCATTTTTTCATTTTTAAATTCAATTATTTTTTAATATTAATAATAATTCAGGCTTTATTTCAAATTTAATTTAAAAGAAAAAAACAGATCAAAACCAGTTGATCTATATTCAGATCAATTTCGATAATCTTGTCATTATTAAAATTTTAATATTTTTCAACAAATGAAATAATTTTTTTTTTCTTTAATATCGCATGCTTATCTTAACGAATTTCATCATTAAATATGATTTTTTAGGTATTTATTTGAATAAAATTAATTACGTAGACAGAATTGAGTTTTTTTTTTGTCGTGCAGTAAAAATTCTTTAAATGCAGTGGCAAAAAGTATTGTTAAAATATATGATTAATCTCAAATTAGACCTTGACAACGAACATCTTCATATTTATAGAATGTGAGTAACTAGATTAAACCACTATTTTATGGAATATATATTAATTACCACAGGCAATGTCACAGTATTATTATTATTCATTATCTAAGTATAGTATACTGAAGCTAATTCCAAAATACAATACATCATCTGTACGATGCATTTTTTTTTTTTTTCGACAAAATTTAGAAAAAATATACTTTTTGTATATCTTTTTTAAATCCAAACATATATATTTATATATCACGTTTCAGACAACTAGCGATCTACTGATTTTTGATAAAATCCTCTTTGTTTAACATTCACATTGCGAAAAAATAGTCATTGAAAAATATTACATTTGGACGTTTTAAAATCAATAAATCTCTGGCTCTATTGAACTATCGTGTCATTTACTTTATCATAAAATTCGGAGATTTTTTTTTTTTTTTAATAAAATTTGGTCAAGTAATAAAAAACAGAAAAAAAATAAAAAATGGAAACAGGGTTATTTTTAATGTTGTAGAATAACCTGTTAACTCAAAACACAAGAACGTTTTTTCTTAATTTTTTTCTCTGTTAAAACCATCGTAGGTAGAGAGGGTGTCGATGGGGTTATTGGGGTTCCAGCCAATTCATTAACCGTAGGGGGTTCCTCCAGCATGTCAGCTAACTCGTCACCATTATTTACCTCCAACTGTGATATCATTTTATTTTGTTTTTTGGTATATCATTATTTATTAAGTTTATAAATTAAGTATAGTGTAAGGTATATATTTTTTTTTACTACTTCAAGTTTAAAAACACAAAAATAATTATTACCACAAAGCAACCCAAATACATCATGCAAACAATTAATGAATAATGAACAACTTTATGAATTAATAAAACATAGCTTACCTTTTTTGTAATAACAATGCCAAGTGATTGAATAAATTCAAGAAATGGTGCTTTACACGAAGAATAAAGCATTCGTTCCTTGATGCTGCATGTGTAACCAGGCATGCTATAAATAAAAACTAAAAAAGAAAAGAAAATTAGAAAGTTACAAGTACAAAACAATATGATAATTTATAAATAAAATAATCAAGTCATACCTATACATTCCATGTAATCACCTTCATGAGTATGCTTAAAATTGTACAAATGATATCGTGCAGCATCAGCTGGTACCTTTGTTGGTAGTTTATCAAGTGAAACATCACATGCCATAACAAGATGAATTTTCTCTTCATCAAGATCAATTTTTAATTGAACATACTCATGCATGCCTTTTCCCATTTCGATAATTGCCTGTTTAGCATCATCAGTTACTGGAAAAGCAACACCACTAAGTGTTTGTTGTCTTGTTTCAATATTATACTCAGTGTGTATGGTTGTTTTACGAATTTCGACAAGTTCTTCTTCAGCTGAAGTAAGTGGCATTGGTGCTGCATCATTTTTTTTATGCTTATGATAACCCTCGAGAGTAACATCTTCAGGCACTGTACCATGTAATTCATCCTTGATTGATGCAGTGCCAAATTCTTGTTTTAGTGTTGCTTTAGTAGAAGCATATAACATTTTTTGACGTACTGGTGCAATGTCTGGTGACCAAGATATAAACAGCCAATCATAGCCAGAGTCTGGTGATTTTGTGTCTAAACGAAAAAGTACATAGGTTGGCTGATCTTCGATAATCAATGGCTTGACCATTTTGGTATAGTCATCTTGCCATTTACCACTTGGCTTTGATGACATTGCTGGAACGAGTTCCTCTGTAATATTGAATTTACAAAAAAATTAATAACAAAAAGTAATCAATATACAATGATAAACTCACCATTTTCAATTGATACTTTTAGCACACGTATTTTATCATCTCGACATTTGACAAATAATTTTTTCAATGCATCATTAGCTAAAAATTAAAAAAGATGAAATAAATATTAATTGTAGGAGTGGCAGGGTTTTTTGTTTGAAGGTTATACACTCAGACACACGGAATACTTTTAGACACGTATTAAATATTTTGACACTTGAAAATATATATTGAATTTATTTTATTTGTTGTACCTTTTATTCCTGTTTGATACGACATGGTACACTTTTTATGAAAATATATTGCTTACTATTGACCTATTGTATATTTATTACAAACTAGTGTCACTTTAAAAAAAAAAAAAGATGCGAGATAATGAGAGATAATGAGAGATAATAATATGTATATGTATAAGAGATTTAAAGAGAAAACTGGAGAAAATTGTAATGGTTTGCAATGGTTTGTGCGTTTTTGTGTACCAACTGAACCAAAACCAAGAAGACTAGATAGAGTTTATTCTCCTGGTCTTTATAACCAAAACATTCAAGCGGGGGGTTTCCGCCAGCATTGGGTAATTTTTGAAGTAAACGATACGTATATTACTTAGAGCTTTAAACTGGTTGTTAACCGGTTAATAACAGCCGATTAGGATTGTTAATTTACAGATATTTTATATTTTTTCAAGCAGATTTTTTACCGGTAAAAAAATTATCTTTGACCGAAAAAACCACAACCAATTATCGTTCGTGTCGGTGATTTCAAATATTTTAGGTCATTGTAATCGTGATTACTAATTAATAAAAGATTGTTCATTAAATTAAATCATAGAAAACATAAAATCAGTCAATTTTTTAAATATATTATATTATCAAATCTTATTGAACATTTACATCATTTTTATAATAAAGATATATTATTAATAATATTTTAATAATAAATTATTAGATATAAAATATAATACAAGTAGTCAACTTTTTTCAATTAAACATTTATTCAAAGAATTAAAAAAAAGGATTGCACAATACATTTTAGTTTGAATTACCCGAAGCTAATATTTGAATAGTATAAACGGCAGAATAAAAAAAATCATCATCAAAACAATGATAAAATTAAAATTAAATAAGAAAAAAAAAGATTATTTATCTTTTAAAATACGTGGCCCAATAATACACTTGATTACGTTTACACATCATTTAACTAAAATCTATATAAGCAACATAAGATAAGACTATAGCGTGTATACATGATTTTTCTATTTATAAAAAAAAAATAAGCTGATTGTCACAAGGCTGATTGAGTAAGTTTTGTTTGATTTACATTATATTCACCTCTATCCTTGTATCAGGTGACATAGATTAAGCGTGTACAAAGAGATGATGATTTTGTTGATAAAAATATGAATTTAAAGAGAAGACAATACTATACATTTTATGTATCATAGTTGTTACGAACTTTAAATAAATATAAATCATGTGATTATCATAAAAAATACAGCCTCTCAACTCGTATATATATAGCACCCAAAAATTCAGCTCCTCACAACACGTGCATATCTTAAATAATTTTTTTCTCGATTGTGTGCTTTTATATCAACTAAATTTTTGATTATGATTGGATATATTTCATAAAAGAATATTATTCATTGTTAAAAACAATTTAGCAAAATGCATTGTAATTTTTTTTTAGTTGTATCAGTTTTACTGGTTATTTCCGTCGACCAAAATTCAGCACTCGTACATACTGCACTTTCAATAATTGACCTTATGTCGGAATCAGTGACGAGTTGTTTAGATGCGAAACACAACTCAACGACAACTGATACAATCTATAAAATGGAAGATATTTTAAACCTAGTCAACGAAACGGTAACAAACGATCTTGTGTCGGAAGTTAACGCAATCGAAAATTTGGTATTAAATAATGATCTTGAGCAGTATTTATCGACACAAGAATACTCAAGACAGTATGACGAAATATATGACTATTTTGATAGAATTGAATTTTTATACGATAAAACTAAAGAATGGGCATCACACTTGAAGGAAAATGAAATGTCAGATTTTCATAACCAAACGAAACTGATGATATCTACTGTTTATGACTATCCAAAATCGATTCTGTCTGAGATGCACAGAAAAATTTGTCCAACTGGAAAACCAAGTGATCTTAATTTTTTGGAAAACTATTATGGAAGATTTCAGGTTAAATATTAAGCATATTAAGCATATAGTGTTACTCTTATTTTTTTAGATGATGTGATAATTTATAAATAATTACTAATTGCAGTTCAGTAACGACACTTGTGACAACGGACTATTACCACACTATCACTTATTTGAATTTTATAATCAGATTATTAAAACAGAACTTCAAGGATTTGCTACAATGGCATTTTCATATATGTGGCGTTTTAAAAAATATGGCATCAATTATACAGATGAAATAAATATGGTAAAAAATCAAAGAATTCAAAATATTATTGACTACACCAATCTGTTCAAAAATAAAATGCAAATTACTAAAAATTTCGTTAAACGATGTGATGCAAAGTACAGAGAAAATGAAAACATAATTGGTATGTTTGATAAATTTAATTTCATATTCATAATTAGTTAAATAAAAATTTAAAAAATCAGAGAATATAATGCTGTTGTTTTTTAAGGCAATAAAACTTATGCTTCTTTTGAGAATTTTATATACGCTTTTCCATTGGTTCTGAGGGATGTATACCCTGAGTGTGAACACAATGGTATTCCATCTGGTAAAAAATTGTGTGATATATATGGAAATTGCAATGACAATAATAATTATGATAAAATTTGTCCTGGTTGGATCCATGGATGTGAATACATTCCAGCTGAAAGCGTTGAACTTTGTCAATTAGTGAGTATATATAGGATTGGTTTTTTAAATTGTCCATTCTCATTATAAATAATAAGTAAAAAATAAACAAGTAATATTATCGACACTGAATGGAATTTTTATAACACAAACAAAAGAAGAATAATGAAATTTTCATTGTAGGAACCTAATCAATCCAGTACCAAACATTATAATCATTGGATGCGAATCTACAAAGACGATAAAGTATTAAATATTGGTGATACAACTCGTCCATGCTCTTCAATTAGAGGAATAAATGGAGTAATAACACCTTCTCTCTGTTTCGATCAAATATTAATATGTTATTGTGTAGATAAAACGATCCACAGCAAGAGCGATACAATTAGATCTTTTAGTTTGTTGTGGTCTCAAACAAGTGATGACATGTTGAGTATAAATCTGATGTATCATTTAAATGTACTTTCATTTAAATTATAACTTGTTACATGATTATTTTTAGGGTAGCAACTGGTGCAAGACTTGTTGCAAAAGATCGAATGATTCATATTCAACTTCGAGAAGGTAAACTTTTGCCTTATGGAAGAATTGATAAAGAAACTGAAAGATGGGTTCCACTTCCGTCATTTAAATATAACAACAGTTTTCCCAGCGAGGCAATTTATCCGAATGGGACGACATATTTATTAGAAGAAGATAAACATTTTATTACACTACATAGCTATTATTCAAAAGACATATGTTTACAAAAATTGACTTTCGATGAAAAACATTTACTGACTGGTACATATAAACTAATAAATTCAAATATCGAAAAAACTAAACAGTTGTTTATGCAAAAATTATTTGAATTATAGGTGTCAGATTCGACTATGAGTATCTTGGAGAAGGACTAGAAAAACGTTTTAAGCTTGAAGCAAAATATGTTGGTTTCGATTATCAACTTGGAAAAATAACTACTGGAACAAAGTATCACAATCAATCCTGTATACAGCTGTAATAAAAATTCAAGTTATACTTATTTGTGATCAGTTATCACTTGACACTTGTTTATCTATAATTTATCATTCAGATAAAGCATTCAGATCATTTATAAATGTAGTAATTTTCTATTTATACATTTCAGACCTGAATTGATTTTGAATAATCCTGATGATCCACTAAAATTCGGAAAACACGAACATGATTCTGTGGAAAATCAATTCATTGCTATCAGAACGTCAGACTTGGTCAAAGATGCAGGACAAACAACTATTCCATATTTTGATCTTTTAGAAGTCACTACCAATCCAAATATACCACTAACTGGAATTGAATTATTTCACAAAGGAAAATCTGATGGAACATCTGGTGGATATGTTGCTTTAAAAATTTATCCAATGAATTTAACTACTTATATGGATGGATGATGAAGATTTTTGAAAAATCAAAAGGTTGCTTTAACTTGAATTTAGATTCAACGACTTTTTGAGAACATTCTACGTCAACCTTATTGATTAACGTATTTAAAAATTTAGATTTGTAATATTGAGTCGAATTCAAAAAACGAAAAATAAAGCCTTGCTTCGATTTATTTGATTAGTTCTCGCAGTAATATTTCATTCCTTTTTGTACACTGAGAGAAATTTTAACTAAAAATTAAAACCCATTTTGAATAGAAATTACTATACTGCTTTGTAATTTTTGTTTTATTTCTGGGACTGGCCGTGAGAGTCGGAATTCTACAATAAAATTATGTAAAATGTGTAAAATGTCAAAAAATTGCTAGGTTACTTCAAGCCTCTATACATCTTTGTCTATTGCAGATAGACATGGGGTTGAGTGAAGTTTATTATTGAAAATTCAATTCTAAACAATTTATGAAGAATTACTTTTTTTGATTAATCTCTTAGATTATGAGTTATGAGTTAATTAAAATAAAGAACATACATGTTTAGTGAAAACAATAAAAATTATTATATGTTTGAATAAAAAATACTGCACAATTTAATAAATATTCTTATATATATAATAAAAATTATCATGTACACATATAAAAGTTAGCATAGACTTAAATATTTTTTACTATATCGCTTTGTAAAAATTCTGGTTGTGGGGCGAAATAACACAAAGATGGCCGACTGATTGAACAAATGATTGAATTGTCATGTAATTTCAAGCATTTCTACAGCCTTATCTGTTGAAGCTAGGTATGGGGTTAAGCGAGGTTTATTATTGGTAATTTATTTCTAAACAATTTATCAAGAATGAATTTTTTCTATTTATCAATTAGTTTTCGAGTTTTGAGCGTGTAAACAGAAAAGAAAAAATGTTGCCGGGAATTGATTGCTATTCTCCGTGAATCTAGCACAAACTGCCGAACTTAGCACAAAAAATGTCCAACTTTTAAATAAAATTTATAATAAAATATAGTAAATTCTAAAACCGGTAGTGGGTAAATTCTCAGTCTGCTAGAATTTACTTGTGAGTATCGTGAATTTAGTCATTTTTTTTAAAGAAAAATTACAATAAAATTATGTAAAATTTATGGCTTAGTATTGTATATAGTCAATGGCCAAATTTTTTACATAACTTTATTGTAAAAATTATTTATCAATATACGAATAATTCTTACAAATAATCGGAGGAACGCAGTTTTTACTATTTGCTTTGTAGATTTTTCCTATAAGTTTGTAATTTTTAGTTAAAATTTCTCTCAGTGTATGTATTTTTTTAAAAAAAGACAAGTTCGTATCAGGAACATAGGATGACCAAAGAGGTATTTTGTATAGTCAGAAAATTACTTCTTTTATTTTATGATACCGTCGTATTTTAAAAAATCAACTATGTATTTTAAAAAAAAACACAAGTTCGTATCAGAAACATAGGATGATCAAAGAGGTATTTTGCATAGTCGGAAAATTACTTCTTTTAATTTATAATACCCTGATATTTTAAAATTTCAAATATGTATTTTTTTAAAAAAAAGACAAGTTCGTATCAGGAGTATAGGATAGACAAAGAGGTATTTCGTATAGTCGAAAATTTACCTTTTTTATTTTATAATACCCTCATATTTTTAAATTTCGACTATGTATTTTTTCTAAAAAAGACAAGGTCGTATCAGGAACATTGGATGACCAAAGAGGTATTTTGTATCGTCAAAAAATTACCTCCTTTAATTTATAATACTCTGATATTTTTAAATTTCGACTATGTATTTTTTTAAAAAAAGTCAAGTTCGTATTAGGAACATAGGATAGACAAAGAGGTATTTTTTTTTGCGGCTAATATAATAATCCTAAAAGTTTCAAAATTCAACTCTAATTATTTCCATAATTTTCTTCGAAATCGAAACCGATGCGTAGCCAATGACATCGATAATGATCATCAACCTGATAAAAGTTCAATTATTTCATAATTCATGTTGAAAAATAAAACAATCGTTTATTTTACGTTGAAAATTTTTTATTCATTGATAAAATAGTATATATGTGTGCGATAACATAAATAGTTGAAAAACGTATCGAGTGAATCAATAAATAGCCAGAACAAAAAATAACTTCATAGCCACTATCTTTGTCTTCATCATCTTTATCGAACTTGATAACTAAATAGCATGTATTTTTTTTTTACCTTTCCAACATTATCAAGTTTAAAATTCTATGCATACAATATAAATATTTATATGTAATTTAGTTTTCTTGATTAATCATTATTATTCATTTTATTGTTAATTAATTAATTATTTAGTTCAAGTGAAATAGAACATTGAAAATAAACGTAGTATACATTTAAATACACATTCATGGAAATGTGATTTGCGTATCGTTTTATGAGATCTTTTGCATTTGAAAGATTAGTGTCACGTGGATATTTCAAATATTGTAACGTGATCAATCACGTCCATATGCCACGTGCTCAATATCCTTTGGTCGCTATTCGTAATCAGGATTATATGTGAAGAATACTATAACGATATACCAAAGTTGATCATTTGTGCTCAATAATGTTAATATGAAATTCATGCAAAAAGACAATTGCAAATATTATATAAGCCATTTATTAATAATGCCTAAATTTTATAGATTTTTAAACGCCAGTTATTTTTAAAAATTCATGATACTTAATTAATTTATTTATTTCAATATTTTCAACATATCTTCAAGCTATTACAAAATCAAATATAAAAAATAAATAAATAAAATTTTTTTCCTATTAAAAATATTATATTTAAGTAAACCAATATAAACATGTACTTTTTTTAATATTCAGATCGTTCATGTAGTAAAACAAAAGTTCAATATATGCATTATATAACAACAGCTTTTTCATTTTGTATACTTAATTTTTTTTAATAATATCGTTTTAATAAAGAGTAAATTATTGATCGTCAATAATATTAATAATTTATATGACATTTAAAAAAAAAAATAATGCTACAAATTTATCAGCTTGTTATTATTATGAAATGAGCCGATGTGGAAAATTTCAATTGACATCACTTGCAATATCTGGATGTGACAGAAAGTATTGTTCACCAGTCTCTCATAATAAATGGTTACGAAATAATTGTTTAATATAATAATGGTATTATTATTTATCAAAAAGAGCTGACAAATATTATATTATTTTTAGAAAAACATTTCTTTTCAAAATATTCAATGAGAGGTATTTTCAATAAATTGTCAAGTATTCGTAAAAAAAAAAACTTATTGATATTTTTGAAAAACAATATCAATAACAATAATTACAAAAAATTTTTATAATTATTTTTTACCATTTTTTTTTTTACTATCAACTCATTATATATTATAACCATTATATTAATATACTTTTAAAATCTAACAAACACAATTGTCTTTCTCTTGTTGCGGGAAATCGATTTTAAAGTGATGTAACACAAAAACGATAGAAAATTAACATTACATAAAAGAAAAAAAAAATTGATAACATTATTTTTTTCAATTTTAAATCTCCTTGTTGATTGAAATAAATCTTTCAATACAACAAGGAAATCTTGGGAAGTTTTGATGGGTGGATTTATGCATGCTTCTTATATTTTTTACTTGTAATTTTTTTGAATGTAATAAGCATTCAAATTTTTGTCACTTGAAGCATGTTGAACGAATAAAAATTCGTTTATTTATTAGCAATAACTTTTTTTCTTTTAATAAAAAACAATTGGTTATTCAATATTTAAAAAAAATAAATGCTGTTGCTAAAAGAAATTTTTTTTTTCAAGTGAATCAAAAAAAATTTATCATTTGCAAATGGTATACACTATAGTGGAAGTGAATTGGCACGATGCAGATAAAATGAGAGGGGAAAATCAGCGCATGAGTTTATGAGAAACCACGCTGGATTCCGAATCTGCCTATACTTTGTATGTATATATTTGGTACACCAGTCAAATTATAGGTCGCAGTCGTCGCGTGGACCTCGAAGCGTTTACTACCCTTGTCTATTCTAGTGAAAACACGTAATTAATTAAAAGTATTAAGCTATGCATTTTTTTTTAGATTAATTTTTTCGAGACAAAGTATTATGACAAAGTGTTTTTTAATAATTAAATTATTTGTTCAACACAATAATGATCAGGAGTAAGTTTTATTTTTATTTTTTTGTGAATCTTTTAAATTTCAAAAAAAAATGTATATTCATAATTAATAAAGTTTTAATTATCGTGCTTTTTTTTAAATATATTTTGATATTTTCTGATAATTGAAAAAACTAATCCAGATTCGAATAATATATATATATTTTTATACTATATTAATTTACCAATATTCCCAAGTGGAAAAAGTCAGGAAAATTAGAATATTCTATACATATATTTTTTTTTTCATTTTTCGTATATATATATCCTTGAATTTTTTAATGAATTATTCAAAAATATAAAAAATATATGTGGAAAAATTTCGAGCCAAATATATTATATATTAATTTATTCTATAATTGAAAAATTTATGTTAGACTTTAAATTCTTAATTTATTTTAATAATATCTAATTATATTTTGTGAGTATACCTTTCTATAATGTACAATTAATTTAATCAATCAGGATATTTTTTCTGTTTTTTTAATTATGAAAAGATTGTCATTTGATGATAGAAAAATTATCCAAAAAAAATAGGTGAACAGACGATATACCGCCGGTCAAATTTTGAAAATTCTACATGCCAGTCAACAGTCATATTTTATTAATAAATTAAAAGATTTAATAATTTTGGTAAAATTTATTTTAGATTATAGTAATAGTGATTAGTAATTTTATCAATATGATTTGTTTTTTTATTTGAATTAACATTAGTACAAGAAAAATCGAAAATTAACCATAAACATGCACAAGATTGTCCATCGTTTGAATTATAAATAATTCTAGTATTTTAATTGGTACCTATAAACTCATTCATTTATAGATAAATTAATATTTCTATAAACCTGTAATTTTGTCGACATTTGTAATTATAAATAATTATAAAAATTTGACATATTTACCAAGACAAACATTAATAATAAAAACAAACAAATAATAATTAATAATGACACTTGAGTGACGATACTATTTATTATAAATTTTTCCAAAAAGTTGACGCAAAAAGATTAGATGAAAATTAATGTGACTTAGCATATTTCAGGAATAAAAAATACTGTTTAAAAATTAAAAATTGTTTTACCAAGTTATAATATATTTTGATAATTAGAAATTTCTACGATAAGAAAATTCATTTGTATCAAATTAATGAGATATTTAACAAATTAAAAATATATTTGAAAACAACAACAACACATTGGGCTACAAGTGTTCGTCTTTAGGCCATGGATTTGCCTTTGGCTTTTCTTCGATGACCTGGAAAATCGAAGTTGACACCTTACTAATGAGGCTCATATTCATGTAGAACATAAGTGCGGTTTTTTTTTGTGTGATATTCAACTGTGAGAGACTCTCATTTTCAATGTATAAAACACAACAATAGCTCTTTTTTAGGCAAAATTTTCCTAACCCTTTTTAGAAAAGAGTCCTTCTTGACACTTGTACGAGAATCATCTACTGTTCACACTATTGATACATATATATAATATATACTTACGTTTTCTTTGATGTTTCAGATGTAAAAAATGCTTCATAATTATTATTGATGATTAATTAAATAATAGTCATCTTGAGAAAACAATTGTTTGTTGCTGAAAATTTGTATAAAAGTTGACACTAAGAATTATGGTGGATTTACAAATATCAAAAAATAATTCAGAAACTCTTTGCAAGCTTAAGTATCAATATTTTACTCCACCAAAAGGAGGTCAGTCTATCGAAAAGAAAAAAAAACTTGTATATAAAATTCTATATACAATATATACATATAAACTTTAAATTAAATTAAATAAATAAACATTTAATGTATTGCTTTTTGTTAAAAAAAGAAATTTGGTGCAGCGCAGCCTGGGATTCAATTCTTTGTTGGCCTCCAATATTATCATCAACAACATCACAACAGAGATGTCCTCCTGACAATGGAGTCGATACTTCAAGTAAATATTATAAATACTTTACATTAACTAATACTTTTTTAGTTATTATTTTTAATTCAAGTTAACAAAAAAATTATATTGGAATCTTTTTTTAATAATCATTAAAATATAAAAAAAGTTTTTAAAAATAATTATAGATATATGCAATAGGAACAATAAAAGCCACAAAGTAAAGTATCGGTTTTCGTGCTAAAACACATGTCTATATATATACCTGTTCATCGTTAAAAGTATACTGAATAAAACGTGGACAATATCAAGACAGATATATTAAAATAATATGTGACTTTTGCTGCTGCAAATTTATCCCAATACAAAGAAACTTATTATCAAATATTATGTCGACATTTATTTATTTTTTACTTTTTAGCAAAAATTGTTTAAACATTTGAGGCATGATTCTGAAATATTTAACTTTTGGTATTATTATAACTTTTCATCTTGGTGAAATTGGATTCTTTTTCTTTTTTTTTTTTTGTATAAGGTAAAACTTTATAAGCCTCAGATTACACTGCACATATCAGTGTTATGTACAAAAAAAAGTCTTTTTTCTTTTTGTATCTTTCCGCAATCTTTGCTTGGAAGATAAGAGAGAGATTAAAAACCTTAAAAGAATAAAAATGTCTTTTTTTTTTAAAAAAAAAAAAAGCATTTTGCAAGGCAAAGCTTTTGTCATTTATTGATGTAGACGATAAAATCTACTTTATAAATAAGTATATATATTGAGTACACTTAAATATGCAAATTTATTCTCAAATTCACATCAGAGCGATGCAATTTTATAATCAGTTTATTATTGCATAGAATTATTATTATTATTATTATTATTATCAAATTTTGAGGTAACTTTTAAATATTTAAAATATACAAATTATAAATTTCATTACTCGAATACAATAGTGAGGACATTATAAGATTCATCTCTGGGGATTTTATTTACTTTTTTCTCATTTTTTTTTTTTTCATGTTTTAACAATGTGACAATTGAAAAGCTCTGTTTGGTTTTGAAAGACCAAATATGAGCAGAAAAAGAGAAATAATAATAAAAAATGAACTGAGAAATAATACAGTAGGAAAAGAAGCTACGTCTGGTAATTGTCATACAAGACAAGCACTCATCTTTTGTGTTTTGTACTCTACGTGCATTCGTATATTTATGTATACATTTCTTACTTTATCACCATTGTTACTCTATTTTTGCAAAAATAGTAAGCCCCAAAGTGGTCAGGTGTCAACAAAAGAGGCCAACACCTATCGCGATAGATTTAAACAATTATTTATAAAAAAAATAGTTTAACAATTCAGCATTTACAAATTTTTAACCAAATAAAAAAAAGTTTAAATAAGTAGTGAAATTTCAATAAGTCAATATATATTTTTGTAAATTATATTAGTTTTTTGTTGCAAAAAGAATATCATGAATAAATAACAAAAATAATAAATAACTAAAATAAAAAAATATAGCCAATCTTTATTTTTTCATATTTTTGTTTTTCTAAAAAGTTTCAATTTTATGTTTATCGACAACTCACATTGCATCATCTCATAGTATCATTTTGTTGCACCACTTATTCTATTGTTACTGTAAAAGTATGTGTATTGACATATACGATAAAAAATGAGAACAATTTCAATGCATAAAACTCTTTGATATCGCTCATGATAAAAAATAATAATGACAATAAATGATCAATAATAAATTATCCATGTGATAGTAACTTTGGATTCAAAAGTAAAAACTTTACTATGTTACAATATAATTTAAATAATAATAATTTATTTATGTGATCAGTATTACATGTATATTGATTATATATTGGTACTGTTATTAAAAAAAATTCAATAGCTTTCATTCATTCAATATATGTATATGTTTTTTTTTTGTCACTATTGTTGTTATATCATTTCAAGTTTACCTACAAAGTTATGCACCTAAATTATTTCCACATGTAAAAAAAGAGTACTTACAAGAAATATGCGATAATATTCTCTTTGTCTTTTGATTGCTCTTACCATCACCTTGACTGATTTTATCATAAAATTTTTATGGTCATCCAAATAATTATTTTTAATGATGATGAAAAAAAACTGAAAATTGCCATTATTATTTCATACGTATGTGACCTGTTTTATAAAAAATTTATAGCCTATAATGTTCATGTGACTTTTTTTTTACCCTCGAAATAGCCATTATGTATGTATTTTTCTTTTGAAGCTTTTGTTAATTTTGAAATTCAGTATGAGTCAAATAACTGGTCTGTCGAAAGGTAGAAAATGTATGTTATTGTGTTATTGGGAATTCAATATCATGTTTTTCTCATATGTATATTTTTGCATATGAGTGTTTCTTGAAATAGATCAAAATATACCTTTTTCATTTGAATATATATTTTATTAGTATTAGTGACAATTTTATTTGATACACGAACATTGCACAGGCAAACTATTAATTCAGTTTTTATTAAATTTTGTTTTTTTTTTATTGAAGAATTTGCGGAAAGACGATGTAGTGTGAATGGAAGCTGGGAGGGTCGTGGAAAATTTGGTGAACAAGATTCTCCGAATGGCTGGACAAACTATACACCCTGTTTCACTCCAGAAATGCTGATGCTCATACGAAAACTTTATGCGGGTACCAAGGATGCGGCAAAGGTATTTACATATTTTTAAAGTACTTTTAAATATATTTACTTTTAAACAGTTAGTTAAAGCTTCGTTCTTTTTTATTTGTTAAATATTATTTAAACAAACAATTAAGTATTATTGAAGCAAGTTTAACTATACAAAATTTGATGATTTATTTATTTAATTATCAACATTTTGTATATGGCAAATTTAATTACAAAAAGTTTGTGCATCAAGTTAGTTATATATATATATATATTTTTTATTAAACTTGATAGAATGTGGTTTTTTAATTGTAAAAATTTAAATTAAAAAAAGAATAAATGTTTATATTACATTTCTTTTACCGCAGTTGTTATTGAGTTTATATTTTTTTATTTTTTCTAAATAATATTTCAAGATATATAAAAGAATCCAGTGACAATGAAAATCAAGTGAACTTTGACTTTCCAATTGACACAACCCAATTTTATATTTTTTCTAACTCCAATAAATCACTTGAAAGACTATTTGAGTTATTGAAATATCATTTGAAAGTTTTAAAAACTTTTTCAATAAGTGTTTTTTTTTTTACTTTAAAAAATTATAGAATTTTTCATTTAAAATATATTTACGCTATATACAACAATAGAATATTGCTAATTAAATGTTAAATTCTATTTTTAGAGTTGCAGACATATATGTATAGAGATGATATTTTTTGAAGCTTTAATATTTACAGTTTAGCTACGAAAACGTTTTACAATACTGTAGTTACAGACTAAAACTTAATAAGTTTTTTTCTCTATGTACACTATTTTAAGTACACCAGATTACTCGAGATTACTAAAACACTTTGCCCCTTTTTTTTTTTTTTTTGAGGTCAAGTACGACACGAAGTTTTTTATTTTTTTTCAACAGCTTTAATATGCTTGTTCCTATATATGATATACTACGATGTGACTACATGGAAATACATAAAATTTCTACAAAAATTGTAGTAAATAAAAATTTGAATGTTTATTTTCTATTGAAACTAAATCAACATTTTTTTTTTTGTCATTGATGGTTTTAAACGACTTATTGTTATTATTATTATTTGATGTCCTGATTTTAGCTAAGACTAGAAATTGCTGAAGCAACAAGGACTTTGGAGTTTGTGGGATTAAGTATTTCATTGGTAGCTTTGGTTATTTCACTGACTATATTTTGTCGATTCAGGTTAGTTAAATGTTTGTATATGACTAATATTATATCATTAATATCAAGTATCAAAGTTAAAAAAATTTAGTCAAGACAAACAAAAAAAGTCTTATGTATTTCAGATCATTGAGAAACACAAGAACGAGAATTCACAAAAATTTATTTGTCGCGATGGTTATTCAGGTTTTAATTAGATTGACCTTGTACATAGATCAGGCATTATTAAAATCTTCTGTTTATGGACCAAAACAAGGAATCAATAACACAGTAAGTTCAACAAATATAGAGAAAAAAATTCAAGGAAAAAATAACTCTATAATTTTAATTTATTCGTTTTATTTTTTTTGATTTTTTTAGCCCATTTTGTGCAAAGCCAGCTATGTACTTCTTGAATATGCAAGAACAGCAATGTTTATGTGGATGTTTGTCGAAGGTTTTTTTCTACATAATATGGTTACTGGTAAGAAAAAAAAATTTATAATGTGAACATAAAAACCAGGTTCATCCAGAATAATGAGCAAATTTAAATTAGAGATACGTATTGCCATAACCGTAGGTCCGTGGTTTTTGAAAACCCCAGCAAAATTGAAGATTATTTATTTATTTTTAAATTTTATTGTTTATTTTTGTTTGAAATTTTGATGTTTATGATATTATAATATGTATGTAGAACAATATCGCATCTCATAAGTCATGAGACACATCATATACTATTGAAATTTATATCATATACAATTTAGTCTTTATCTATTTAATTATTGTCATTATAATTTATTCGCTAAGCCTATATACATGTATAGTCACATGAGTAATTCAGTCAGTTTAATTTAATTGTTCTAATTGCATTGAGAGAATTTAATGATTATGTATTCTATTTATACTTCGTGAATGTAGAATAGTTTGGCAAATTTATTGTGAAATTTGTCTGTTTAATTCACTGTACTAATTTCATTTTTTAGTCTCAGTTTTTCACCAAGCATCATATTATCGTATATATCGATTGATCAGCTGGGGTCTTCCAATTGTTATGACTTCAGGCTGGGCACTTGTTACAGCACTTAACTATCATCCATCAAAGTAAGTCTCATAATTTGATTATTAAATGTTTATTATATATTTCTATAATTAAATGACACGTTATTACAATTAATTATAATAATTATTAACAGATGCTGGTGGGGATACAATCTTTCAGTTTACTTTTGGATTTTAGAAGGTCCACGAATGGCTATAATTTTGGTACAAATGAATCATTAAAATTTTCTTAAGCAATATATAAATGTTGATTTTATTTAACTTTTAAAATATACATTTTTGTTTACAGCTTAATTTTCTGTTTTTGTTAAATATTGTTCGAGTTCTAGTTGTTAAACTACGGCAAAGTCATTCTAGTGAAATTGAACAAGCTGGGTTAGTTGCTTTAACGTTATTGTTTTAGAATATTAAACTTTATTTTTGTTTAATATATGTATGTATATTTATTAATTTTATATAGAAAAGCAGTTAGAGCAGCTGTTGTATTACTTCCACTTTTAGGAATAACAAATTTAGTTTCAATGACTAGTGCACCATTAGATAATACGTTTTGGTTTGGAATGTGGTCATATACAACTCATTTCATGACTTCATTTCAAGGATTATTTATTTCAACACTATATTGTTTTTTAAATGGAGAGGTAAAATATTTAATTTTATAAATTTTTATTATTTTTTATTAGTTTTTTTATAGTTAAAATTAATTTAGGTGAGACTTGCAGTGAAAAAATCAATATCAGTATACTTGTCATTGAGAACGGCAGAGCCAAACAATCAAAGACGATCTACATTGGGTGCTAGTCAACCACCCCAATTAATATCAGGTAAATCAAAATGAAATTTATTGAAATTTATTATTAATGAAATAATCATTTATTTACTTAGTTATTTTATTTTTTTGACAGTGATTGAAATGGAGCCACCATCAGGAAGGTTCAACAGCTGGGCTGGACTTTGTTGACACAAGAGAAATTCTTTGCCTCTCGAACAACATGCTGAGTAAGTATAATAATATTTGTAAATATATTCCATTTGATTGAATATATATTCTCCCTCAATCAAAAACATACAAAGAATTTTATTGATAAAAAGAATTTGTAAATTCTTGTTCATTCAGTTGAAAAAATTAGTTTGTATATTACATATATATATGCACAGTAAAAAAAAAAACCAAGTTTCTATTACTAGAAAAAACTTTGAATAACAATAATTGTTTTAGAAAATTTTCAATATAAAATTATAATAAAAATAATATAACTCTATAAGAAAATTTCTTTGTTTAAATTTTTTTTTTTAGTTTTCTCTCAGTGTAGAATATATACAGGGTAAAGTTTTATCAAGTAGATGTGCGAATTAGAACATTGGAAGCATTATTTAATTATATCAACTAAATTAGTATTCTCCGAATTAATCATGTTCACGGAACTAATATTTAGTTGTGTCAACTCAATCACATATTTAACTTAACTGTATATGATATGATATAACTATATTGATAATTGTTGTGATAATACTTCAAGTTTAGTTGATTTGTAAAAATATTGACTAAATTTATAGAGTTTGATGTTATATTTAAAAATATGACTGATTAGATATTAGAAAGCGACGGGATTGTTATTGAGTCGTTGCGTAAATATTCGAGAT
The DNA here is from genome assembly GCA_015776835.1 of Aphidius ervi. NCBI lineage: Eukaryota > Metazoa > Arthropoda > Insecta > Hymenoptera > Braconidae > Aphidius > Aphidius ervi. The sequence goes on along the minus strand of MKYW01000028.1, from coordinate 533,146 downwards.
CCCTGCGCAGATGCAATTTTTTTAAAAAAACTTGTATACTTGCATATAAGAAAAGTTTTTTTTTTTATTGTGTCGAGAAACCCAATAGAATTTGACATTGAAGTTGTGTTATGCAACGCCAATGACCGTGAAAAGCTACAGGGTTATAACATCAATTTAAAGAGGACATATACCTCTGCATCTCTCTGTATACTTTAACCCAGTTTTATAAAATTTAATCAGTCAAATGGGCTAAAACTTGTACACTTTACTGAGACAACTCCTCAGGTACATATGTACAAAAGTTTGCCTAGAAAATAAACGAAATAATGACAATAAATCTAAAGTATGTAATACATGTATAAGTAAACATTCTCTGTTTATCAAGTTGGTAGTATATGATTCCGTATTTTTTTTTTCAGTTTACACTAGCTATTTTTTTTTTTTTTTTTATGTTCATCAACCCTAATAAACGCTATGATTAAATTCTTTTTCTCTTTGTAAATCCAAAATAAGAAAAATACAGTGTAGCTTATTTTTCTTGTCTTGTTCTATAGTCTTTGAAATATAGTGAATTTAATCGTTTTTTTTTTTTCTAATTTCAGGACAGGGGTCTAACCTTGGTGTCTTTTTTTTACGAATTATTGAACAAAATTGAATAACGAATTACCTCAGAATGAAAATGAAAAGAAAAAAAAAAAATGAAAACATTTCCGTACAGAATATAGACTGATCTAAAAACAAATTAAAATTTGAAATTAATTTACTAAACACAGTATTAATTAATAACACAGTAATACATTACGAATGAATTTTGTCACTCTTGGATAAATATATATATATATAAATTAAAGTTTATTAATAAGAATAAAAATCAAATGAACTATTTTAATTTACCGATGCAGAAAGAGATAAGTGCATTGCGTATTGAGGAGAAAACAAAAGTTTATTATTACCATCTATTCTGTAAAGTTACAGCTTACACTGTAATACATAGTCAATGAAGAATATACCTCATAAATAACAACAATATCCGACTAATCAATCCAATTTTTTATTGTTTGCAATTTTTCAAGTGAATATATTCAATTTAAAACGAAACAAAAACACTTTTTTAAGCTTATAAAAGTAGATAAAAACAAAGTGGTGCAAATATTATTACTAATATTATTATTATTGTTCTTTTCTGACATGACAACTGCATTGAAATTAATTTCTTTTTCTATGGATTGATTTGATCCATTTTTTACTATACAAAATGCCAGAGCTACTAACTATTAAAATACTGAATTTAAACCAGGTATAACGACTACATTTATTAATTGTTTTTGTCTGAGGATAAAAAATATAGTTGAAATAATTTTTTTACGTAAGACTGAAAAACAATTTACAATTAATGGTCAAATTTAAAAAAACAATTAAGCATGTTTGTGTTTTTTTAAAACTTTCATACTTTTGAAGAAAAACAGAATTATTTAGAATATTATAATTACTTCCAATATAAAATACATTATTATTTTTATTTTTTGGAAAAGTTTTCAATTTTGATTTTCTTTATAACGTATCTATAAAAAGAAAAAAACATAACGTTTCTCTAACGATAAAGTGTAAGCTTTTGAATAGTACATTACTATTTTGAAATAAAAAAAATTATTATATTTTTGTTATTTATAAATAAAAAAGATTAAAATATGATTTTTTTTCTCATAAAATACATGCATGTTATATAATACAAATAACTTTTTTCATAAGCTTAAAACTTTTTTCAAAGTGTCTTCGCAAATACTCTGTCTTCAACTAGAAACCCTTAGATGAAATCGAAACTCTATATATTTGCATGTTAATTCAATAGAAAATAAACAAATTCAATATTCGTTATTCAAAAATAAATTTAAAAATTCTTGTTTTAAGTTTAAGTTGTTTGTGTTGATATAAACAAACTTTCCAAAGGATCGGAGCTAGAAAAAGTACAATTAAATATTAAGCAAATGACACTACAATGATTGTTCTCGTAAAAAATTTTCTATAATGAATGTTGATGATTTTCTTTATTTGAAAATTAAGTCTTCTCGAGTAAACGACATTTATCCTGATCAGAAAATTTTAAATAAAAATAACAATTCAAACTAACTTAATTACAGAGTGAAAAAAATAATCAGATATTTATTTATACAATTAATTGTCTTGAATGTTTTTTTATTTAAGACATGATAAAAAGTATCAATGTTACAGAAATTATAAACCGTTGAAATTTTGATAAATTAAATTTAGTTTTCGATGGATGTTGATAATGAACATTGAATTTAAAAAAAAAAAATTTTTTAATCACTGTTAATGACATATGAAATTTATTGTAATGATGATAATTATAAAATTTTACTTTTCGTTGTGAGCTTTCAATGTATAGTTGCAGATTAATTACAAAAATGTATTATAAATTTAAAAATAGTTAATTATAAAAATGTGTTCAAATGTGTGGTAAAGCAAAATTTTGAATGCTTTAATAAAACTAATATATACTTTATATGATTATTTTGCAAAATGTGTTGACTATGAAAATGTATTTTTTAATGTAATTTTATTGTAATGAAATAAAAGTGTGATAAATATTAACATAATGAGAAAAACAAATAATATATTTGATGAAATAACTCTAGCAATTTAAGACTTGTCAATAGTTGAAATTTATGTTTAATTTGTTGTTATTGTTTAAATGGATAATTATTCATGAACAAATAATTGAATATAAAATTATATAAATATAATAAAACAAAAAATTATGTTTTATATTTCATAGGTTTTCATTTACTAAAATGATTTAAATAAATTATATGAAGAAATGTCTTTTTCTTTTTTGCATTAATGATATAAAATAATAAATATTACGTCAATAAGTTTTACAAATTAAAATAAATAATTATATACTAAATTTGTTGATATAATTAATATTTATAAAGCTGATTTGAATGTTAAAAAAAAATAACAAAACAAACATTGTTATGAATAGAAAATTGATTCCTCTCTTAAATATAAACTATCACAGATATTGTCTATAAATGCCAGTCACTTTTTTAAGTTTTAGTCAAACAAAAAAGAATAAAAAACAAAATTAACTGTTATTTACCTTTTAAATTCATCATGAAAACTCTTTTCAGTATCGACCATTTTACTGCCAAGAAATAAGTCAGCTTTACTAAGCACCTCAGAGAGTGTTAATCTTTTGTTATGATTTGTATCAGAGACATCAATCAGATGCTGGGCTTCTTGGATTGCATGTCTTGGATTTCTTGGATCAATATACACCTGAAACATAAAATCGTAGATATAAAGTTTTTTTTTCTTTAATAAATTTCAAGTAAAATATATAAAGATATGAAATTTACTTTACCAAAAGTTCAGTTCGATCAGCCATTCCATCAGAATTTTTATCAATAAGATATCGAAATTCTTGTCGTCGACCTTCACTGCCTCCAATAATAGCTTTGGGTCGTGGTTCCTCATGTAGCTCAAGAGCAACACTGTCAACGGGTAAATCAGCAAATTCATCTTCTGTTAGTTGCTCGTCACCATCACGATCTGTTGTAATTCAATTCTTTTATCAACATTACAATTCATTAAAATTAAAAAAAATAATTTTAAAAAAGTCTCTTGTTATCATACCAAATTTTTCAAACAAATCTTCAACCATTTGCAGCAAAGCTCGATGGCTACTTTCTGGATCTTAAAATGTAACATTGAAATTCATTTAATTTCTTTAAATTTATATAATAACATGAGTAAATATAAAGTGTAACTCACGGGTAAAAGATAGAAATTCATCTAGAGTTAATATATCTGGATCATTTCTGGCAGTTTCAGTCCATCTTGCTCGATCTCTCATAATACTTTCTTTTAAACTTCTTGTTAAAGCTCCATGTCTTTTATTGTGTGACATAATATAGGACTCTGGTAAGCCATGTGAACGAAGAAAATATGAATGATATTCATTCCAAGATATTTCACCATTACGTGGATTATTATCAATTGCTGTAAATAATCCTATATTTTCTCTCATTGCTCGATCAATATGATCAACTATTTTTTTATGAATCCATCTTGATAGCTCATGAATATCAAGTTCAGCATTCTCATTTGCATCAGCTCTGTGAAAAACATCTTCAAGCAAAAAACGTGGATTTTCTTGATTTTCTGCCTTTTCAATTTCATTTATTATGTCTGATTGTTTATAACTGTGATTGTTATTATAACTATCAGCATTATCATCTGCTACATTTGGTAAATTAAAAAGAAGATCTTTTAGTTTTTTTTCATCCTCTAATGAATTTTCATTATTTAATTTGATATCACTATTATATTTTAATAACAAAAAACATATGTAAACAAAAAGTGGAACAAACACTGTCCAGCGAGTTATTCGTAAAAATTTAAGATCAAGTTTTCGCATATTTGAATTCTAGAATGACAAAATTTTTTATAATATAAATATAACAAAATAGTTATCACAAAAATATTAAATATCAAGTATGTAAGTCTTACCTACATAAATATAATCACGAAAAATAGAGTAGTTGATCTGTCAATTCCTTCCAATATATACAGTATTAATAAATAAAATTCATCAGCACAGGACAAAATAACAGAAAAACCACTGCCACATTATTTGTAGTGAAAAAATAGATACTTTCTATGTCGACATACATAGTATGTAGTTTGTTTATTACTTTTACTCCAATATAATCAATGGAAATGAATAAATATAAATAATAACAATAAAGGAGAGTGTCCACTATGCAAGATTTCTGTGCATGCATTGCTCCAACTCTCCAAGTCTCCAGTGATGGGTAATTTGCAGTAATTTGACGATTTTTGGGGCGCGGTGGTTATTTATAGGGAGTAGATTTAAAACTACCGTAAGGAATACATGGCATTTGCGGTATAAAGAAGCATTTATTAGTATTCGAAATTTATTATTGATTTACCACTCAATTTATTATCTGTGTATTTTTCTATATTTTTTGTCTGCAATTTTTCATATTTATTTTCTAAAGACTCGAGTCCACTAGCATAGTTTTCGACCAAAGTTCTATGCCATAGTCCATTTATTACCAGAAACAACTGACTTTTTTAGTGATAACTGGGAATAATCTAGATGATTCTGGTAATAAATAGACTATGGCATAGAACTTTGGTCGAATGTTTAAATTTATGATTTATGTTTTCATAAATGATTTAATTCAAATTTTTTTAAATGTAAAAATAAATGTAGATCGTCCCAAACTAGATAATAAACGAATAGATATTAAACTAATAATAGATAACAAACGAATCTTGAAAACTAAAAGGAAAAATTTATAATAACTTTTGGAATACCAGTCGCAAAACAGCTCGCATAGTGTGCACTGCTAAATTTATGTAATAAATGAAAACTAAAATAAAATCTAAATTTTCTATTGTTAATTAAAACTCTTGGTATTTTTATTTGTGTTACCCCACATATGATGTCAAGATGAAGGTCCCAAAAAAAGTTTAAAAAAACAAATCAATGCCCTGGTCAATGCTGGTCAAAATATTTCTCCAAGTTTCTCCGAAATTTTCGGACTTTTTTTTACTCAAGAGATTTCTCCGCCCGTTCTCCGGCTCTTTTCTGATTTTTTTTTTTCGACTTTTACAATTTTTCTCCGACTTTTTTTTCGATTTTTCTACGGAGAAATATTTCCACAGGGCAATCATTAAAAAAAAAAAAAAAGAAAATAACATAGGGTCATCACCATCATCATTATCATCAAACAAAAATTTTAATTTAAAAAAAAAAAAATGCTTGAAAACAAAAAGAAGAAGCCAGAATAAATCATCTAAAAAGTGTTTTTTAAATTAATTGTAATTTTTACAAATAATAGAATTATCAGTGTCTAAGATTGATTATTGATCCATGATTAATTAACCAAAAATAAATAATAACGTGTATTTTCAAACTTAAAATTAAATATACCAGACTCATACCTGGCTTATTTTATAAAAGATGGAAACACCTGGATGACCTTGGCGTACTTGAGATCACTACTCTTTCATTTCAAGACATACTCTTTTATGTATATTTTGTTACATTATTTTTTCAAATTTTTTCTACTACGCAAAACATGACGACTCTTCTCTATGTGCTCGAATAGTTGCAATTATATATATGAATTTATCTAGCAGATCAGAATAGATTATTAATAGAAACCTAATCAAATTCAAATCTCTATGTTTTATAAATACATTTATTTTCTTCAATGATGAGATATCCTTTGATGAAAATTGCTTCTTTAATACATGAAGGTCATTCTTATACAAGTGAGTGAACTCTGAGGTGTGTTGTGGGGGAGTACCCATTCTACTACCGATCTCCTAGCTCCTGTTCCTAGATAGCGATATCAGGATAACATAGCACAAGCAGAACATAAGTGGAACTTGCTAGAGTCTGTAAAGAGTGAAAGTAATGTACGAAGAGGGGAGGACAATTTAAACCGTTTTCATTGCCTCTCAGTTGCGATAGCAATGTTGAAAGTTAAATTGTTGTAAACACAAACATTTATAAGGTATACTTTATGATCTCCTTGTATCACTGGTAGACTTGTTGTAAACAAACCGACAATCAAGAACAAAACAACAACAAACTATATTGCATTAAATTTAAACCTTCAATTACTTATTTAAAAATTGTCATAAAATTGTGAGTTACTGTTTTTACTAAAATCACATTTAATTTCAAAAAATACTTCAAACAATCTTCTCATAGGATTTTTATGAACGTGAAAAGCTCAGTTATTTTTACGTGCCCAATGATGATACTTCTATTTAAATGGATTGCATCAACTGGTGAGTTTAGTTTGACTTTGGCAGATGAAATCTATTTGATACTTGCAGGACAATTTTCGGGCCATGCTGAATACTGATAAAACTTTTTTGATAATAATTTCAAATTAATTCAGCATCATTGATCGTACTTTGGCAATGAGCTTATCGACATCATTAATACCTAAGCCTTCAGTTGGTACTGCTTTTAGTGCCTTCATGATAATTTGTCCTTTAAAAATAATTAATAAAACAAAGAAAATATATAAGTCCTGAAGATAATGGTTTATGTAATTATAATGAAGATGTCGTACGGATGTCAAATATACATTTCGACGTCGGTAAGACATCGGATTCCGTTTCGACACTGTGTGTTGGAAATGTCGGAATGCGACCTGAGATTTCTACCTGGGTTATCATGATATTATAATATAAATATATAAAAAAATAAATATGAATGACAGAGATATCAAAAATATTCAGAAATGTCGTTTAAAAATTCTCAAACATACATTAATTTTTATGTAAACGAATAAAAAAAAAATACATAATAAATAGGTAAACTGTTTGTCACCATTAAAGTCTCATGTTGTTGTGTAAAGTATTTTATAATTTAAATACTCGGATAGTCGAATATCTTTGTGATATTTTATTATACTCTAAAGAAATTAAATTATAAAACGTATATATTATTCTAGAATAGTACTTTAAATATTGAAATTCTGAATGCAATTCCAAATAAATTCTAAAAAGAATAATACTTGAAAATTAATAATGAAAATACATCACTAAGTGTAATCAATAAAATTGGTTCCAAATTATTATACAGTCTATTTGTTTAATTTTTTCGATAACTTAATTGATTATTTATTTACTTCAATAATACATTTTGATTTTATTTTCTTCACTTCCTTATGTTGATAACGTATTTATCTAATTGAATAACCTTGTTCGTGATCGTCGAACGCTTTGAGGCCCAGTAGGATTTTCCTTCATAAATGGTGGCTCACTGTAATAATAAATATTTTTATTCATTAATAAAAAAAGATAATTCAAAAGTAAAATAAATATTAAATGTCATACGGTGATATTTTCTATTAATTTTTGTAAATATTATGAAATATTATTTAAAAGTATAATTTGTTCACCAAATTATAACTAATAGTTATATAAGTTGTACTTAAACTTTCACGTACAATGATACGTACAACTTTGTTGTACTTATCTTTTCACATATCCTCACAAAAAAAATTGTTATTATTACAAACTTGACAGAATAAAAAACCGAGGCTTAATTTAATTACTCACCATCCGGTTACATTCTCAGCAGCATCACAGGCATTTGTTAACTCATTGAAGGCATTCCCTTCACCACAGCTCAAAAGTCGGGGTTGACCTCGTACACAGAGGTAATAATGCTGACAGTCATGTGGACTGCGAAGAAGACGTATTTCATCTTGCAAAAAACTATTTTGTTCAACTGGCGGGCAGGTGAATTTAAGGTAAGCTGTTACGAAATAAATAAGAACAAACAATTAATCGTCACATTTTTTAAAAATAAATAAATAATAAATTACCTTCAGCATTGCAATCTGCTACTTGATCAGGATAATCACAGCGATATGTGTCTTTGCTGAAAGCGAGTCCTTCTGGACAATTAAATTCAAAACCAACACCATCAACACAATTCATAAATCGTCCACAATCAACATCATCACCAAGCTTGAAGTATCCATACTGATGAGGACAATCATCAGTTGGTGCTGCTCGTTCTAAATTAATAAAACGCAAAATAATAATTAAATTATAATATAAATTTTTTAGTTTTATTTTTTAAAGAAATATAAGTTATTCTTACGAAGTTGGGGTCGGCCTTCACAATTGACATCGATGGGATATCCACATGGATAGTTGAATCGAGCGTTAATGTTAAATAACAAACCATCGGGACATAATTTTTCTGTTGGAACACCGTCGATGCACTCAATATAGGCATCACATTGTCCTTGAACAGGATAACGGCCCTGTTTGTCTGGACATGATGCTGGAGTGGCTGGTGATGTTACTGGTTTTTTGTTGTAATCAACGCGATTACGATCGACAACCTGTCGTTGGCGTTGAAATTGTCCATTACCTTAAGAAAATAAAATAATTTTACTCATGGAAAAATCGTTCTCTTATTACTTTTATTTTTATTATTATATATATCTATGGAATCATCAACGACAAAATAATTGCCATACTCGTTTGTAGAATTTAAAAGTTTAAATGTCATCATCGATTTTTTTTTAAAAACTCGTTTGAGGCCAACCGTCTGAGAAAAAAAAAGTTGAAACATCTTCGCAGTGAATAAATTTACATCATCCGATCTTATATAAAAAATGAGGACACCTAAATCGGTTGACGAGACACGACTTTTTTAAAGTATTATTTGTTTTTTTTTAAAACTTTATAATTAAAAAATTTAATTAGTTAAAATCTGATGAATCTCCGAAAACAATTCTATTGATATGCAGTGGTTTTATTTATTTATTAATATTTTAACTCAATGTTTATAAAATTTGACACAACTTATAAATCTAGTATAATAAATTTAAAACAAAAGACAATTTTATTTGTTATACGTACAAGAGCTTATCACAATGATGGCTACAATAGCCACGCTGAGAGTTGAATAAGACATTTTCGAAAAAAAAAAACGATCACTTGAAAAATTATTGCTTCACTGGACAAGATGAACAACTATATAGAAGACACCTGATTTTGCCAGCGCCTTTTATCACTTCTGATGAAGGAAAGTGAGAGTGTATTCTCGGTCCTCTTTAAGCAAATGGAGGGAGAAGTCGAAAAAACAGACCCACACATTAATAAAACTTTGGACCTACACGTATCGTATCGTTGATTTTATTAAATTTTATATAATATAAATCAATAACTCATTCAACTCACGTGAAAATGAATGCCCGACTCGACAAAGTACAATGATAATTATATATTTTATTATTTATTATAATAAAATATAATTATTATAATTTAATGCTAAAACAATGCGGATATTTTTTGTCATTGAAATAATAGTTTAATAATGTTCTCATATTAAAAATATTTCCAACAACCGGAAATATATCATAATGTATATAAATATTGAAGTCCCATGGATAAATACTTTCCATAAATTTATTTTTTCTACAAGGTAAAATAACTCAAATACTTACGTTTTTCAATAAAAATAAATTAATAATACAAAAAAAAAAAAAGGAGCTAGTCAAGAGCGTATCCAATACATATACAAAATATCAAAGTTCGTTTTCGATTGCCCTCAGGCATTGTAGAATTATGATGACATTGACTATCTGAGAAAGAAAGTAGAAATCAACGAAAATTCATTAAACTAAATTTCAAAATATATAACTAGCAAGTCATAGAATTTTTTATGAAAATTTTTGTATGTTATTTTGGGATTTATCTAATTTTTTTGAAGAAAATATTCAAGTTTAAAGTATTACGCGTAATAATTGAATTTTATACTGTACATTTTTTTAAAAAACATGAAATTTCATGCACATTTTTAGTACCTTATGAGTTATGGACTAAAATTCCAGTATTTAACATTAAATTTCAAGTTTTAGTACTGTAATTTTCAATCGTGTACTGTCCTGTAAGTACTGTGCATTAAAACTCTAGTATCTTACATTAAATTCCAGGCTGACATTTTTAACAGTGTAGCTAATAGTTTACGACCCCTTAAATTATTACATGTCAAGTCAGGATAGACATCTTTCAAAATTTTAGTCGTTAATTTTTTAAAATAAACTCCATACTTTGTTGTCTATCGTCATTTGTTATTTAAAGAAGGAGATACAAAGAAACACTGGAGTTATAAATGACGATAGAGAACAAAGTAGCCTTGTCATATTATTATAATAAAAGTCTTGCTCAGCTTTTTAGACTATGGAAGCAAAATTTTCAAGCAAAAAAAATTGAAAAATCATAAAATGCTCCATACAATAAGTCAGAAAATAACAGCAAAAAAATTTGAGAGTTGTTACTTGATGGAATCGTCTAGCCCTATAACATTAAAAAAGATCGAAGATAAAGACGTTGGATCTGTGACCCTTAATTGGCGTTATCAGTCATTTATATACTTTTATCGTAAATAAATTTTCAAGATCACAAAATACAAAATATACTTATAAAATTTTAATTTACATTAAATATACAAAAAGATAAACAAAATATAAAATGACAATTTGTACATTATACACTTAATGATATGTAAAACGTGAACCAAAATAAAAAGATTCTCACATGAGAGTATACAAACTCAGGGTCTTTTTAAGTTATTAAACATAACAAATCACAAATGTTAAAAATTCTCACATACTTTTTATAATATTACTTGATAAACTTAATACTTATTTTCTTCTCTTATAAAATAAGGAAACGAAATAATGATAGAATATTTTTAAAACTAAGTGTAAAATTAAAACGTTATATTACAAAGTAAGCGTAATAAAATATCCGTTGATAAAACTTTCTTTTCATTTCCGGTAAATTGTTTTTTTTTTTTTTAATATTTACATGATTTACAACGCAGCTCAGCATGCATGACTATCAACATGAAGAGCCGAATGAATGATTTACATTCGCGATCATAATACTCACATAGATATTTTATACGAAAGTATAAAAAGTTAGATATACATTAATTCTATTCTAAAAATTGAGTCTTTCATTTATTTATAAAATTGTTGAACTATCAACAGGATTTTAATTTTGATTCAACAGTTATCGACAAAAGATGCACTTGAGCCACTGTTTATCTCAGCAAATTCTTGTCTACCTGCTGAGCAAAGCTTGCTTGAAAAGTCTGTCTCACGTTTTCTATAAAAAAAAGGAAATTAATAAAAAAATTTTTTTTTATTTCATTCGATAACTTACCCTCTTCCTGGTAGCTCCATAATATCAACAAGTATGCTATCAACATAGAGTCTATCATTACACCAAAAGAAGCATAGTGATCTTGGTTGAAGTACATCCATATCATATGCCCAATGTAACTCTACTCTTCTTATTTTACCAATGTCATTAGCGGCGCCACCTGGATGAGCAACGACCATTCTCATTGTCGTGCCATGTTCCAATTTCATATACCCACTGCAAACAACATCGAAATTTATTTCAACAACTCGAAACTTGATTCAATTGAATCAAAAAAAATAAAAGTATATTTTCAATAAATTCATGCTGCCTAATTTATTTTACCTTGGCGTTAAGTCCATATTTCGTATGACTCCATTATCAGCATGAAGCGTAACTTTCATAAAACCTTGGACCCAACTTTCAGCAGTTGATGGTCTTGCAAGATTAAGTGTTAATCGATAGTGTCTTCCTAAATAAATTGGTGAAAATAAATTGATATAAAATATTATCATAAACAAATATACAATGGTATCAAGTCACAACTTACTACAATATGGATCTTCTTTGCCAGTTGAAAAAAAAAATTTACTTCCCAACAATGCAGATGCATCCTGTCCCATAGCAATTCTTTTCACCAAAGCTGGACTACTATCAGCATGATAACCCATAATACCACAACTCAGACTACTGTTGCTTTTACAAGAAAAACACTCACCTCGTAAAAAACTTGGATAATTACTACACTCATGTGCAACATACTGACACTTTGAATTGATGCTTTCAATAAAAAGCTTGATAGCCCTGACATGATTGCAGGCAACAAGTACTCTAGAAGCCTCTTCAAGACCCTCACGTATCAGAGTCAATGGTAGTGAGGGTGTTGTCTCACTAAGATCTGTACATCCTGGCTGCTCTTTACCATTATTTGGATAAAAATCCAAATGACCACATGGTTGACTCATACCGTAACCTGGAAGTCCTTATTTTAGCTTCATTACATTCGCTCAAATTAAAATAATTATTTTTTATATTTTGTCACTTTAGTGATGCAAGTTTAAAAATATAATGACTTACCTAGAAAAAATATACTTTTTCCATCAGTATGGATGACATCGACAAGTTGTGCATCCGTCCAATCAAGTCGTAAATGACTTGGCATTCCTTGAAAGTATGGTTCCGCTGGGTCTAAACCAGTTATTCGACCAATTTCACCCTCTAATTTTTCACCAGCATATCCAGCTGTGTGGGCACCAAGACTATGACCAATTAGATGAACATTACTCATTTCAAGTCCATAATTTATCTAAATAAAAATTAAATTATGATATATTATTAGTTTCTACAAATAAATTAAGATAACCACATATCAATTAATTATTCAACTTACATGAAGATGTTGAATGAGATGAGCGATTTCTAATCCTACCAGCCGCGTGTTTGCAGTTGCTTGGGTGTACAAAGGAAGACTCCCACCAGCCCAATCGACAATAATAACATTGTAATCACCATGCTCCAGCAACTCATTTCGCATTTCCTGTAGACAAAAAAAAAAAATTAAATAAAAATAGAACACAGTAAAATGAATTGTTATTTAGATTATTATTTTTGACAGTACCTTGACCCAATTACTAAGAGGTGTGTCAATAAATCCATGAATGATAAATTTTGTTTTTCTTTTTTTATCAAAGTTAGAGCGTTTTATTGACTTGTCCTTAGCTGCAATGAGTACCTGGCCCTAAATCATTTTATTCATTGCTTATTAAACTTTTCAATTAACAAAATTAACTTTATATATATAAAATCGCATTTGAAAGTTGAACTGACAAGGATGACTTTTTGGTGTTAATTTCTCTCTTTATATAATTGCATATCCGCAAAATTAATTCGAAATTTCCCTACAATTACAGACTTGATGCACATATATTTTAACTCTGAGTATACGCTTATTATTATATCAAAGTAAAATTATTAAAATTATTTGTTTGTCTTACCTCGGTTGGATTGTCATTTGTGTAAAGAATAAATCGGGTATTGATAACTTCTCGTGGTAAAGGAAATACATTCAAAGGTCTGTGAATCAAATGATACCAGCTTCTTGTGATATTTAAACAACCCAGTTCATCATAACAACGAGTTTCATTTTCAACTGAAATTAAATTTAAAAATATTTAAATATTTTTTATTGTAAAAGTTGATTAATTATATTTACATGGTAACCAAGGAATGTTGACTTCAAGCTTGTCACTTCTTGCCCATTGCCAAGGATCCAATATTCCAGCGGAGCACAAAACGGGTGCCACTGCAACAACAATAAGGATCAACAATGCCTTAATCTTCGTAACTTCTTGTCGTTTACCTATCCGTCTCATCCTTGAATTAAAAAAAAAAAACAAAAAAAGAAAAAATGTAAAAGATTAATTTCAACACATTCACTTTTAATTTGCAATAAAATTACACATGGCTTTAAGACTGTCACTGTACGAAGGATAAAGGAATGCCTTGAGACTAAATGCACAACAGTGAGTGCTCGATAATTTCGAGTGCATCAACTTGTATACTTACTCAAGTTAAAAAATATTGAGTAAGTTAATAACAAGAGGCTAGAAAGAAGGAGGTATTACTTCGGATTGAAGAGAAATGAATGGGGATTACATTAATTTTATTAAATAATATGTCAAGTTTATTGTTGTTAATAAAAATAATTAGAAAATAAAAAATTAACAAATGAATTTAATTTATTAAATTGAAATTTCGAAAGTAACTTGCGAGAAAATGTCATAATAATTTTTAATTTTTTGTAACTGATAAAGTTAAATAAACAATTTTTGACGAGTTTTTTAATTTGTAAATATTTTAACATGAAAAAAGAAAGTATGATATTAGATGGAATCAAGATTAAATTTCTTTTTGGTTTATTTTTGTAAATTTATATGTTTGTCCTGGATGTCTGAATCACGTGTCTCTTCATGATCATGCAAATCTTCTTGGGAGTTTCACTTTGTCTCAGTGCATCATTTGTTTCATATATGAAGGCAAGTTAGTTAATAAAAAATTAAATTATATACTATTAGTACATACACGTAAATTATAATTTGGGATTCATGTGAAGTATCTCGAAATTTACAATTCGTTTTTACTCTATTTTCATCATATCAAATTAAAATGAAAATTGAGGACTTTTTCCAGACTCAATCTTTCAATTTACAATTTCAATTTGCAATTAATATATCAAATACTTTTATGAAACTCAATTCACCGAATTATCTTTATTATTTTCTCGGATTTTGTAACCATATGTGTTGCATAATTCTGATGGTTTAATTTTAATTACTGCGATACTTGTATTTAGTTGTTCATCGTAATTTTTTTCAGCATATTCGTGTCACTTCTTTGCGCTTATGACGATTGCAGTGATTAATTTTTTAAAGCTACTGCAATGATTGCGTTAAATGAAATAAATATTAAAAATACAAATGTAAACTTCTATCATACACGAGGAAAAATTATTGCATTAGAAATGAAAACTAAATATTTTTTTTCTTATTCAACATTTAGTTTCTTCAATTTACTCAAGTAGAAAACATCTATATATATAAAATATTTGAATCATTGTATGGATTTATCTCTGATTGAAATTGATGCTTCCATTTGTTTTATTCTGAGACACATTAAACGTTAAACGGAAAATAAAGATTAATAAATTTCAAAAAATAAAAAAAATAAGCCAATGAAAAAGTATCTTAATGACGTATTGATTCAATATTTAAATTTCCATAGATTAAAACTTGAGAACCATCACAACTCAAATATTTGTAACAAAAAAATCTCTCAACATATCACAGTTACAATATACTTCCAACATTGACTTGCCAATTATTTATAGGCTTGAAAAAAGTTTGAAATTTAATAATATAATCCGACAAATGACTACTAATAAACAATAGCACAATTAATATTTGTGATGCAACACGAAAATAGTACTTTTACAGACTAACGATCGGTTGCACTGTTCTTCTCAATTGGCGCATTCATAAATCCCACTATTGAACCTATGTATCGATATTCAATACTAGCATTGGATCAAGTTATAAAGAGGCTTCCATATCATATATCTTCATACTATACAACGTGGCTGTCGTGTGTTCAAGAAATACTAGACAGCTTTCTTAACTTAGGTTCGTTTTTTGTTGTTCATTCGCCAATTTTTTTTACTGTTTTTCTTTTACTTTAAACAGCTTTTTATTAATTTCAATTCAATTTCAATGTCAATTTATTGTCTATTATCATAGAATATATCAAACTCTTATGTTAGATTAATTTATTTCATTTTTATTTTGAGTTTTATAACAGAAAATCCCAAAAAATTAAATTTCAAAAAACTAAATCTTAAGATTTATTTTTTTTTTTGCATTAATTCATTGATCAACATGAGTTAACTATTTGTGCCTGTATCAGTGTATGTCTATATGTATATGTTTGTGTCTATATTATATTTATCGAATAATCTGGCACAGCTATATACCTTCCACAACTATTATGCAAGTTCCACTCGATGATTATGTCATACACGTTATTTAATATTACCACACGCAATATATTTATATTTATACTAATAGAATAGTAATATAAAATAACTTCAAGAAATTTTCGTGTTTGTGTACGTAACATTTAAAAACTTAAGAGACTAAAGCACGAATTTTACTTGGATAACTTTGTAATTTTACTAATATTGCATATTTTTATTCGACCTACAAATATATTTTTTTTAATTGAGTAATTTTTTATTTATTGTTTGTTGCATTTACTTATATTTCATATAAGTCTCTAAATTGTAATATTTGCACATTGAGAAATAGTTTTTTTTTTTTTTTTGCCTTGCATGTAATCTGTTGAGTTAAATAAGTTTGTATATTCAAACCACATATTATTTCTACTTGAGTATTTATGGTAACTATCATAATGACCCTGAATTAGTGATAGCCTTTTTAATCGTCATTCTATGTAAAAAAAAAAAAATAATTCATCATAAATTTACTGATAAGTAATAACAGTCCCTTTTTCAAACAACAAGTATGAATGCTTATAGAAAAAAATTAACTTCTTGGTCTCGTTTTTTTGTCTATTTTACTAAAACAAATTTATAAAACATCATATGTAATTTTTCTAATTATTGTATTTATTTATCACCAACATTACATTTTATATTTCTCCATATTAGAGGATTCTTTCCTCAAATGTATATGGTAATAAAAAAAAATTCTGTAACCGACGTCATTCGAGTATAATTATTATTTCGAAAGGCTGGACCTGTTTCACTTTGGTTGGTATTTTTGTTGTTGTTGTTGTTGTTGCAAACTTTAAGATGCCTCGTTATGAACCCAGTTCGATATAATAATGTATGCGTACATGTAATGGTTATGACCCAGATTTATCACTCAAGCGTCCTTCCCCCCGGCAATGCTGTACCACTTCCTGCAGCTTCATTTTAGACTTGTATATACTTCTTGATATTATACTTACGGCTAAATTATTCACCTCGATGATATCTCTTAACATAAAAGTATACTTATTCGCAAACATGCGCATAATATACATGATATACATGTATACATAAAGAAAGTCAAAGGCGAAAGCCCGTGATAAAATGGATAGGTATTTTTATTGAATGTTTTTGGCTGGCGTAACGTCTGTTCAATGTCGACCAAGTCTTTTTCAATAAATTTGTATAATATATGCGGCTACTAAATAGATTTAAAATGTCTGTCTAAAAAGACAGATCTAGTTAGCTGTCAATTCGGAGTCGAAGTGATGTCAATTGGCTATCAACAGTATTCTGGTAATAATCACCGAGTCAATTACCGATGAATTCCTTATGGCTCGACACCTTTCCAACTCTTATATTTATGTGAATAATAATGTTATTATACATTCTGGTCATTTGCAGAAGTTGCTTTAATAATTTCTATATATTTTCTATTTTTTTTTTTTTGTTAGGAACTCAGGAAACGTGTTTATTGTATGGTGTTGAGTAGCTGTTAAATCGGTGTCGACTGAGTGCAACATTGAAGTGTTGAATGACGATCAAATAGGTGTCGACGCATAGGCTAGGGTTTTTTTATGATTCAGTTTTGAGTTAACATTTTATATTAATTAGTGATTTGACATTTGTTCAAAATTTGTGAAATTACATAACACATCAGTCTGGTATTGTTTTTCAGCACAAGAATCAGGTATAAATCGTTTTCAACATCATATTTTTATTAAGTTTTGCATTTTCTATTTCTAACAGTTTATCCAGGGTCATTAACGTAAGTCATGGTCAAGAAAATCGTATGATAAATACGTGAAATATTTGTATAAAATAATATAACAAGTGAGTTTGATTAAATTGAATGTGTTAACAACAAAATTGATCAATTTATTTGTTTTTACTGAATTATTTTATTTAAAAAGTATTATGTTTGAAGAACCATGGACAAATACCTTAAATTCTGAAACGAGAACGAAAGTCATCAACATACAAATGCAGTGTTTTCTGTGGACGAGATAAACAAGCCTTTCTTCATGAATACTTTTTAAACTGGTTTCAGCAGTCACATGAATTTTTTTCTGGCCTTCAACCACAAAAACTCTCTTTATCTTTTATATCATTTTACAGTTCTTATACATTGTGTTGTATTTTTAATTGATATTATTTATTTATTTATTATATTACTACTTACAAAAAGTCGATCATAATAAAAGCAAAAAAAGTTGTTAAATTATGTAACATATGCGTAAACTCTGTCAATAAATTTGTGACTTTTCCTGGACTACGGAAATTAATATTGCTTGATGGCTATAGCATGTGCATGTGCATTGCACTTGCCTACTTTATTACTGTTATATATACACATCACGCTAATAAAGAAGGATTGTAAAGAGGGGGAAAGTACTCGGCTTTGCTCGTTTGACTTGATACGAAAACCATAATTAGCAACATTCCAATTGTACCACTGAATGATTGAATTTCTCTTTGGCCTCAAGGTGAAAAATATTTTGTAATTTCAACTGTATTTTTTATCTATATTTATTTTTTTCACGAAGTATTTTACAATTCTTTACATCTATGTTAATGGAAACTGATAATTGGTTTGATTCGACTTCACACATCTATAATGATGTAGTAAAATTCACGACTAACTCCCACTTACTACAGTAATATTTCTCACTTTCCGTCTGAATTTTTGCTGAAGTCTACTAGAATATTTCTAACTTTGAGTTAATGCTGTAAATAATTGTAGTTTATCGTACTTTTTCCACCAGATATCACAAATATATCATTCTTCAGTCAAATATATACAAACATTTATTATATTTTTTAATTAGTGAGTGTAATGATCATTTGAAATGTATAATTTTTTATCAAACCATAGTTAAAGTATTGTGACGTAATAATAATAAGAGTCGTTGATTATTCATCCAGCTTTAATGCCAAAATTTCGATAAAAAACTTTATGAAAAAAAAAAATTAAAAACCTAAGCCAATCTAAAAGCAAGGATTCTCAATCGATCATTCGAATTTACGTAATTATATATTCACAATAATCTTAAGATGGTATAATCATTGAGTTTGACCGACCTCAACAAAACTTCGGGTGAAATCGTCTGAAATTATATATGAGCTATATGTATTTGATATTTACGCATAGCTGAACATTCATCCTAGCTCAACAAAAATAAAAATGTATACATCATGAGCACTTTCTTTGATGCAATAATCGATAAATAATCGCATTAATAAAATTATAAAAAAAAAAAAAAGTTTTAAGGAAGAGTCGTATTTCCTCACGGAAGTAAACATTCACACGGAAAACAATTCTATAGAATATATATAGTCGTCCATTATTTTGTTGTGCAATAAATTCAATTCTCAATTTGCTGATCGTTTCTCTCTGACATTATTATTTAATTTTATTTATATTTTTATTTCCTTATTTTGACCTTAAAATGTAAAAATTATGCAATCCATTAAAATTATTATACAAGTACAATTTTTAACGCAAATCGCTTTCTTCACACTTGAGAATTAAAGAGGTTCTCAAAATTGTATTTTAAGTTTCTGCAAAAATATATAAGAATGGACTGAATGTTTTTAAATTACAACATTTTTTATGTTTATTTTTAAAAAACTTTTTTTGTCTTGTCAGCTTAAGTGGAAAAAATATGTACATATATAAATTACGTTAACAATAAATTTTAATTTTAATTGAAATATATTTGAATTATATTTAGTAACAAATAAAATATACTAAAATTAAATTTGTAATTTTTTATTTAATTTTAATTCAATTTTTTATATTCTCTTCACTGAGAGGAAGTGTATTATCAAAAATAAAGTTGTCACGAATTGTTGGGTCGGTATGCATGTATATCTAAGTTTATTATGAAACCTATTATCATCATGTTCATCATTATAAATAAATAAACAGAAACTTGAAACCTCACTAGGTAATTATTGAGTTGAATAGCAAAGTAAATAAAGTTAAAAAAATTTGAAAGAAAAATTTCTAAAACAATTTGTTCCAGTAAGCTCAAAGTTTAAAGCATAAATTAAATATTATATGCTATGCCCTATACTATGATATAATCTTAAATTTAGCAAATAAGAAACAACATGTTGATATGCATTGTTTACAACCGGAATCTATTTTTATCATTGAAATTTATTTCAGGTATAAATTTACAAGGATTGTTGTTGAATCAAATGATACATTTTTTTTTTTAACTCAAAGCCTAAAATTATCAAGAAAAAATTTGCTAAATTATAGCAACTTTTCTCTTAACAACAGCAATTTTTTTAAGTGTATATGCATTCGCAGTATGCACAAATAAAAAAAACTATTTTTTTACATAAAATCTCTCGGTTTCCCGCCAAATTTATTAGACGCTGTAAGTTTAAAATTTGCATTTATTACGAAATAAATATTATAAGAGTACTTACGTAAACTTAAAAACAAAATAAATGCAAAATCACAAGGCTTTATATAAATAAAAAATCTTGTCAAGATATGGAACATAACTGGTAAACTTTATTTCAGTTTAAAGTTTGAAAAGTTGTTGATGTTAAAAGAAAAAAAAAAAGTTTAGAGTCAACTGTTTAAAAAATGATTATAACACATTATTATAATCAGGTTTAATATAAATGATGAAAAGATTCTTTTTTTTGAAACACTTTTCCGTTAATTTATTTAATAAAAAAAAGACTTTTTTTAATTCCAGTTGACAGAAACAATATCAAAGAGGAGGTCTTTGACTTTCCCGCATCTATATTTAATAGGCAATCTACAAATAGTAGCTATCGAGTGATAAAAAAATAAACGGTAAAATGATAAAAAAATTCCAGTTGAATGTATAGATACAACTAAAAACTGCACATGCGCTGCACTTATTTTCATAACACAAATACATGTATACATACATATTTACCGGCACTGTATGAAATACGAGCTATAGACAAGCAAATAAAACTCAAACTCGATTGAAACTTTAATGCTACATTACTTATATCCGTATATGTATTTAATTATATAGCCATACAATTTTTTATTGTTCATTAATTTACATATAAAATGTTTAAATTTTATACAGAACATTTCATTCATGTAAAAATAAATGTTTTTTTTTCATTCTTTTTAACTTTTCTTTATGTATAAATTAATTATTAATATCAATAAATAAAGAAAGCTTTATTTATCTGATATCATCAGATTCAAAATAGAATTTTAAACATCTCAATCAGTTAACCAATTCAATGTGTATATCTTTGTATTAGTTGTCTAAAACCTCATTAAGTAATATATAAAATTATTTTTTTATTTCACTGATTAATTTATAGATATAATGTCTCTATTTGTTTTATTTATTTTTTATTTTTCATGACTTGTATATAATTTGTAATAGAAAGTTGAACCTTCGATAATGAAAAAAAAAGTTATCATCAAAAATAGTATTAAAGATTGATCAAGATATTTTATTTATTGACAGTATATTTTTGTTGAATTATAATATAACAGTCAATAAATATAATATTATAAATTCATGTATCTCTTTGATTCATGTGTCTCATATTGAACTAAAAGAGCGAAATGAATGAATAAACTTGTCTTTGCTCTTGTATATAGTGTGTACACAATATATCGTAGGAAAGTTAAAGTGAAAATTTGTTGCCCAGGGGGGCTTATACCAGGTCTTTGCAACTTTTGTTTTTGTTTTTTTTTTTTTTTATTTTCTTTCACTCTCTATTTGTATATAGTTTTCATATATTCAAGTCATATCAACAACATTAAAGCTGCCTCTATATATATTGATAATTTAATTGCTAAAAATACACAACGATATATTTAAATATATAACAAAATAAAAATAAAAAATCAATCAGGAATTGATTTTATCTTTATTCTTCTATTTATCATTATTAAATTTTTTTTTTTTTTGTAACTTTTACATCATGATTGTATAGCGAGTTTAATTCACAACCAATTTTATATTGAAGCATTGTTAATATTGTGATTGTATTTATATTTGTATATACATGTGATGTTTCGGCGCCATCGGTTGATATTATGCCCGGCAACTCTACGCCTACGTGGAGAAAGCGGTGTCCCCTCTTGACTTGTTCTTCATTATAAACCCTGGATAAGTATATATATGTAACTTAAACTCACTATCTCGTCATGAATTTTTTTTTGTATATATATATATATATATATAACAACTGCATAACATAATATTTAAAAACTTAAATGTCAATCGAAATTAAAAAAATATATATATTTGATGATGTTAAATTAAAATTATAATTGAAACTGAAAAACAAATAATCATAATTAAACTGAAAACAATTCAAAACTCACATTTTCATGAATTCTCATGTCACAGCCGGTTTATCGATTCATGACATACACTCTTAGTTGTATAAAAACAAATGAAAATTTTAATTAAGTCATTAATTAGATAAACACAGTATAGATTAAAAAACAAATGAAAAATATTAAATAAATTTCACATTTAAAATATCACGTTTATGATTGTGGAATTTACTAGTTGATCACGAACACGAACAGTAAAAATGTGTGTATATCACGGTGAATGGTTGGTGCACGACTAAAGTTGAGGATTCGCTATGTCCTGTAAAGTATATTTGTATATATCCACAACCGTTAGCAGCAGCATTGCTAGTCATGTCTGTTGGTTGGCTCAGTGAGCTGCAAGAACACTCCCAACGTTCACCTCTAATTGTAAATATTATATAAAGCTGCATCATCATTTAGACCATAACATAAGTTATTTCTTACCTGCATTCTCTTTCAGGTAGAAATTTTTTTTGATGATCTATTTCATTTTCATATAAAAGTGAAAAAAATTTGACCCCCTTAAATTTTTTACCATCATCCTCAAATATTGAACAATAATAATATTTTAAATATATAAAAAAAAAAAAATTAGTGATAGAAAATCAGCTTTTTAATTTATATTTACTCATAAATTATAAGTAGGACCTGAATCTTATATAAATATGTTTATGCTGTAAATTTTGATGTAGTATTTATACTTTAAAATATAGTTCAAGGTCTTTTCATTGTATTAGAGAATTTGTTTTCGAACAGATATTTCTTTATTGATACACTTTTGTATATAGTATTCAAATGTTTACAGTAGAATAACTATCATGTACCGTAGAAATTTCAGCACAATTTTTTTTTTTTTTTTTTTAACGAACGTAACAAACTTTTTCTCATTTTAAGTCATGAGAATTTAAAACAAATTCATGATAAATTCTACAAATTGATGATGATGATGAATTAGTTTAGGTCTCCTTGATGAACTTTATTATAAATTTGTCAGGAACCAAATTTTTTTTGTACATAGAGAGCTTCATTATTCACGTTGAAACGACATTTCTTTCTGAATGAGGGCAATGATCACCACTTAATATCCTAGGCTCATTGGCAATCAGTGCTGTTGTTTCCTCAGAGCACACGGTGATTCTAATTTTAAAAGAAAAAAATAAAGTTATAAAAATAGTAAAGTAAGAAAAAAAAAAAAATTAAAATATTATTTTGTCATAATATCAACCCAAAAAGAATATTTTTCGGTACGTTTACCTTTAGGTACTATGTCATTTCAGACCCATTTCACTAAATGAAATGCAACTTTACGACAAGTGTTTGTTAACGGATTTACACAAAGAAAAACCCGCAGCAAATAATGGTGCAGATAATTATAAGCAAAAATTACTATTTACTATGGCTACCCTGTAACAAAAATAACGACACAAAGCGACACCAGTACGAGAGTCAGTGTGCACACCGACTGTGCACTGATCGTATACACAAAAATGACACACAAACGGCAGGATAGTCGAGTAACTCAATTTTGATAGTAAAAAGCATTTAAAAAGTCAAATATTATGTCCAAAAATTCATCAATAATATTCTAATAATTTGAGATTCATTAGGATTTAAAAAAAAATAATATTTTCATGAAAAAAACTCGTTATGTTGTCAGAATCATCTGTAAACGACTGTGAGATGTGCGATTATTACACAAAAACGACACACGGAGGATATACGACTGTGTCGGATTTGCACTTCTCATATAAAAGTGACACAACATTTGAACTTATATTTGTTATTATAGAAAAAAACATTTGAGAAATAAAATTTTGTGTTTAATAATTTATAAAAATATTTAAATACTTTTAGGCACATTATAAAATATACGATAAAACTATACTGTCGTATGTGTGTCGGTTTTGTGTGAGAATCGCCAATAAATCCGACACAGCCGCGCATATTCTATATGTGATGGTTTTGTGTGAAAATCTCACAGTCATGTACGTCAGAATTTTTGGACATGGTATTTTTAAAATGCTTTTTGCTATTAAAATTAATGACTTGCTACTCTGCTATTTGTGTGTCGTTTTTGTGTACGATCAGTGCACAAACCGACTGTTGTAATTTTCGCTAGGGCTACAGTAATATTTGCTGTGGATTTCTCTTCATAGATGATTCTTATACTTTTAAGAGGCAGCAAGTGTGTAAATTGCGAGAAAGAAATAATGCGAGAATGTATACATGGTTTTACTAAAGCGTAAAAGAGATAATCTACGCACGAAAATATAATACCAAAGCTATTGTTAGACGTAATGTAGGTGGCACTTTGTACATTGAAAGTTGCGAGAAACGACAATTGCTTTCTAGGCCAAATACATCGAAAAATATTATGTATGTCTCATGCAGGAAAGAAGAGATCTATACACATGTGAAAGTTAAACCAGGGGGCCTGCTCTCAAAGTAGGAAAGTCCATCACTTCGTTGTTAACGTAGATCAGTTTATGACCCAGTTTATGCAATTAAAGTGACTCTCATACGTCGAGAGTAGACCCTTTGGAATAGTTCGTCTTTCGATTCACCTTATCTACCTGCGTCGAAGACACACTGAAAAAAATTTCTAGCATTACCCTGGTAGAAATTTGTAAGCGCCGACCGACTTTACATGTTTAAGTATATATGCTTTTTAAGTCGGACCGACTTTACAACCGACTTATAACGAGTATTAAGTCGGACCGATTTTATAACCGACTTAGCAA
Source organism: Aphidius ervi (assembly GCA_015776835.1). NCBI lineage: Eukaryota > Metazoa > Arthropoda > Insecta > Hymenoptera > Braconidae > Aphidius > Aphidius ervi. The sequence goes on along the minus strand of MKYW01000028.1, from coordinate 507,777 downwards.
GTATTAAGTCGGACCGACTTTACTACCAACTTATCAAGTCGGCCCGACTTAATAAGAATATACATTAATAGTTAATTCTAATAATCAATAATCACCAATACACATAAGTAAAAGTTTTGTTAAGTCTTGTTAAGTCGAGCTAAATTCTCGTTGTTACAGCTGAAAATTTTTTTCAGTATCCATAGCATACTATTCTGGCAAGAGACAATGGAAAAAAAAGCGTAAAAGTAGGAAGTGATTCGTCAATAAAAATTTCATGCATTAATTACTTACCCTTCACCAAATTCTAAACTATCGATTGTTAATGAATCGATGTACGCCTTGGGTTTTTGCAGCAAACGCCAAGTCAATGGATTGAGAACAGAAGTTTGATATTCCAACGTAATTTCTACGGCTACTATTTTACCGACAATTTCTCCAGCTAACACCGTGGTGTGCGTTGTTCCTGGTTCATATAATTTTGAATTTTCACTCAATTTTATTTTTTCAGATATCTTATCACCAGCTCCAATCACACGAATGACAAATACTCCAACTTCACCACCGTGATCAACTGATTCACTCGTTCGTGATATGTTTAGACTAACTCTGTATTGTCCTCCTATAGGAATTGAATTAATATAAATAAATCATAATCAATAAATACAGATTTGATAATTATATGTAAAAAAATTGAAACTCACGGCAGAATGGTTTTTCCGATGCTGTTACAAGATAAACAGATGCATGGTAGTTACCAGGATGTGCATCAAAACCAAACCGTGGACAATACTGATGAATGCAATCAAAGCACTTTCCTTCCTGAAATTCTTGCCATGAACCACAAGGTACTGCGAGGAATGGACACAGAGTGTTAATGCTTTCGATAAAGTAGTCATAACTTCTAATGTGATTGCATCCTAGGAATCGTTTGATACCTGAAAGGAGTCATAAAAAGACTTTTACTTATGTTTATTAGTGATTGAGAATTAATTACTTAACCAATTTGTTATTAGTTATAAATAAATAACTTATTAATCATCAGTTATCGTTTTTCACGCCACTATAAGCATCTATATTTATTAAGTCGGACCAACTTAACAACCAATTCAACAAGTCAGTCTGATTCTGGTTAGAATTTGTGAGTGTCGCCCGACTTTACATATATAAGCATGTATGCTTATTAAGTCGGACCGACTTGTTAAGTCGATTGTTAAGTCAGTTCGACTTCTTAAGCATATACAAGTCGTACTGACTTGTTAAGTCGTTTGTTAAGTCGGTTGTTAAGTCGGTTTTTGAGTCAGTTGATAAGTCGGTTTTGGAGTCAGTTGTTAAGTTGGTTTTTGTTTTACAATATTTAATCATAAAAAAAAATTTTAATTGAGAGTAGTTTATAGAAAAACTGATACAGTCATTGAATGTAAATTCCATGTGGATTAAATATGGCATAAAGTATGGGTAAATCTATGGAAAATTATTTAATACTTGTTCTGATCCTACTGCTTATAATACATTTTTTAATATATTACATACATGTAATTGAAAAAAACATTTTCGTATCTCATACCTTTAAAAAAACTTCCACGTTCGAGAGTTATTGAATTTAATACACCATTGTTACAACCAGGCTGATTCCTTCCACCATTTGGATAGTAATCAATATGTGCAACTGGCTGACTTATTCCCAATCCTCCAGAAATAAACGGACTTCCATCTGTGTGTATTGCGATTACAAAATCAGCATCAGTTGGATCCAATCGAACCATTGGAGAGGTATTGCTAAAGTGTGGTTCTGCTGGATCCAATCCTTTAACAATTATTCAATTGGATTAAGACGAAAAGTTTTTTTGGTTACCGCTGTTTATTTTATACTTGTCTTTTGGAAGGTCTGTGGTATAACAATAATATTTCCCTTTATTTTCAACTCAGACAAAGAATCTCTATTTTTATCCAAAATATTATTGATATCTCAAAGAAAGTGAAGCACTAATATAAATAACGTTATAAAAATTTAATAAAAATATTTTTCAAATAATTACAATTAATTTAAAAAAAAAAAAATTAAAAGGAAAGCCAATCGAAGAAGACATATAGTAATACTATTGTTAAAAAAAAGCAACGAGTCACCGCAGAAAAAAAAAAAAGAAGGTTTACATAGGGTTAGATAAACTTTCCTACCCTAATCCGACTCTGTTATCCTGGTAATTCTTGATAGGATCGATATCTCGTGCGGAACCCTCCTGACATTTCCAATCGACTGATATTCGAGTAGAAGGGAGAAAAATATAGCAACTCTAACAATAATCGAGCGTATTGCATTCTAACTCTAGGCTTTTGGTCGATACCTGGTTTAAGATTAGCAGCAATCTTTACATCTATTTAACAGGAAATTATCTAATGAAACTTACCAGTTATTTTCCCCAATTTATGACCATACTGAACTCTCAAGTGATAGCCAATGTATCCACAAGTATGAGCACCGAGACTGTGTCCAATTACATGAATATTACTAGGCTGAATTCCACCAACTTCAATTATTTGTGAAATTAATCTTGCTGTCATTGCACCAACAAGTCGTGTATTTGCAACGGCCTGTGGATATGGTGGTCCAGCACCACCAATCCAATTTACCACTACCACATTGCATTCTTCATGTATTAATAATTCACGTTTTGTTCTCTATAGTAAAATTAAAATAAAAATCATTAATTGATAATTCAATGAAAATTATTTGATTTATTATTAATATAATGAATGAATTGAAATTGATTTTTAACTCACAATGACCCATGTTTTGTCTCCATTATCAAGATATCCATGAACAATGAAAAATACTTTAATTTTATTGTTGAAAGGTGAAGATTTTATTGATTGAAAATTATCGATGAAAAGTTCATGTGGAATTTCACTTTGTTCTCTAGTGTAAAGCATAAAGTGTGGATCAACGCTGTCTGGTCGGCCTGGAAATGTTGAAACAGGTCTATTTTCACCAGACCAAGGTGCACCAATGTAAAAACATCCAAAAGGTTGATAGCATCGCCACATATACCATTCTGTATAAACACAACATATTATAGAAAAAAAAAAGAAGTAAAAATCGACCTTTGGATTAAGTATTTTTAGTTCGTCGTCTCAGCTCAACTTGCCACTGGAGGGGTTATCATTGGTCTTGATAAGGAGAATTATTCTCAACGTCATATGCTCTGTTTTGTCTTCAGTAAGACAAAAATTACGTAGAAAATACAAGCATAAATATATTTTACATAAACATATGTATGTATTAATCAATACTTTGAAATGATTTGTTGTTTACCAATAAATTTTTTTTGTAAACAAGGATATTTCAAATTTTAGAATCAGCTAAATTTTATAAGTTTTTAAAAACTACGTCTTTTGATAAATATTTATAAAAATATTTTTCTTTTAGTCAAGTTTTAGAATAATAAAAATATGTCAATGTTCAAGGAATTTAGAATTTTATAGTGTCTACTCACCATCTTCGAAATCAAATATATTCTCTACTTCTTCTGGTGACAAGGTCGTGGTCGTGATATTTAAATGTGTAACCTTGACATCAGAATTTTGAATCTTCGTATCATTCGGCAGAGTTGCCATCATATTTGCTGTATATGTCAGCAATAAAAGAGTGTCATTTAAAAACATTTTTATAAAACTATAATAATTTTTAGAACAGAAAAAAAATTTATAAATTCACAAAAAAATACTAATAAAATAGAATGTTTTTATTTTTCGTCAAATTTGCATCAATCAAGTTACATTTTCACAGATATAATCAGTTATTTTACGCTAAGAATATTGAGATAGAGGAGGTCAGAAAGCTTTTGGTTGACTGATTCTTGAGTGGCACGCATTGTCGCTTGATACTGGCGGTTGGGAAAAAATCTATTGATGTACGTCAGTCTTGTTTATCACGTAATTAATGGGGTCCACTACCGTCATTGAAATATATACTATAGACAACAATAAAATGCGTCATTGCCCTGAGAATAATCAAAAAAAATATTGAAAATGCATTATCGACGCAGTAGAATTGAGAATAACTTTTCGGTTACACTGTTAGCATGTATTCCATGTACGTGTTCTAATAGAAATATTTCTCCGCTTTTTTTTATCTCAATCTTTTTCTTCACTGTGAAGACTGTATACAGTATTAAGAAATAAATAAGGCCTGTTATTTAAAATAAAAGTATCTACTTTATCATTTTTTTTTCTAATTTTTATATGAATAAATAAATTGATAAATACATAATTCTAACTACAAAAGTCAACAAAGCCCAGCACTCCAGCGAATGATGATTCGTCAGATTTGCCAAGTGTTAAATTATGAAATAAAAAATCAATTATATTTATTAATTTGAATAATAAATTGAGCAAAATTTTATAAAAATAAAAATGCATTTTTATTCATGATTAAAATAAAAGTAAACAGATTAATAAATATTTGTTAAAAGAAGACTTATAAACAATAATATAAAAATTGTAAATGATCACTCACATGCGTTTGCATTTCAGGCATAAAAGTATCGACATGATTGAAAACAATAAGCCTCTGGGACTCTCTTACGATCATATGATTTCCTGTTACAGTGCCCTATCGAAACCCCATTCATTTACATGTTAATGCACTTTATTTTCACCCTTTCTTATCGTTTTAAAAATTTTACGGGATAACAATCTGTTTTAATTTTCTTTAAAAAATTTTCTCAGCATTTTGTATCATACAATATTTATATTTTTTATTAATTTATCTTCAACTTTATTATCAAATATTTATTATTGTTTTCACTCCAATTTGCTTGAAAAATAATAAAAACTTAATACAATATTATTTTTTTATTTTTTTTTGCTGGGGTTTTGTCTTTATCATTTGAAAAAGTATTTGTTATGATATCAAACAAATAAAATAAAATCATAGTAAAAAAAACAAATGCAATCGGCTCTTTAGAAAAAAAGAAGTGATAAATATAAGCAATAGATTGAAGGTATTTACTCAAACTTAAAATTTTAACTACAAAATAAAATAATGTGTCAACATTGAATTAAATACAATTTCGGTTCTCACTTTTACTGCTACCAAAAATTCCTACCACTATATGGGTTCCTGTTCAAACCGACGACACGTAGACGTCTGGAGCTTTAACCCCTTCGGCATGTCATCGTTCTCCAGGATTCTGGCAAGCTACGCAATATGTAGTTAGACAAAATCAAACCTGAACAAAACATTTGGATACATAAACAAGTTTTTTTCAATATCTTGAAATAGACAATGTTAACAAACTATTTTATCAACAGACATCTAATGTCTTTACCAGGAAATGTAAAAAAATATGAATAAAACAAACAAACTTGATTTTTTTAACGGGAGATTATGAGAGTAAAAGCCGAGTCCCTGAACTTGAAAAAAATATCCTATGCTACCTTGTGTTTTAATAATAATATACAATATTTTCAGGTCTGATAGTTAAAACAGAGATAGCAAAATTTTTGTTGGTAAGTATTAAGGCTAATTTTAAAAATAAACAAAAATATTACTTATGAATAATAAAAATAATTATATAAAATATTATTCATGAATTGATGTCCTTTTGATTATAATCCTAAATTATAATGGAAATGCTATAGCGTAAATTCATCTTTTATCTCAAAATAATCTAAGTTTTTTTTTGTTTTAACTATTGAGTATTAAAATAATTGAATAGTATTATTGCAATAGTATTTAAATAATATTGCACATCAATTTCGATACACAATGCAGCAAAGCACACAATACATTTTTTTTTTTTTTTACCCCCAGGACTCCCAGTTGTTATGCTGTCCTGTTATATATGAAAAGAATATAAAATATCAAAAAAATATTTTATAAAATCGTGTATATAAAAAATATAATGTGGATAAAAGTTTTCTAGGATTGAGATTTTTTTAATGAATTCTAAAGTATTTTATTGACTTTGAAAACATACAAAATTATGATTTAAAATAATATTTTTATCCAATAATTCATTAAAGTTAGTTGTTTTTGATTATGGAAAATTTTCTCTTTATTTTAAAAAATTAATCATGATTTCAGTTCCGTCATTTTTTGTCAAACACCATGGAAACTCTTTTAGAAATTAAAAAATGGAATAAAACGAGTTAAGAGTCTAAGAAGTTGGCTGGGTCTTAACTTAAAGATTGTTACTTCGATTATTAGAATTACGCGAACGTTTATGATGGTAGTCCCTAAACCACCAGCTTGCTCTTATGATACTCTGTCAAAGATGCCCTTTACATCAAGTCCCTAGAGGGTTGAATGCACCATACATTCTCGTTAATTGCATATTTTAAAGCATATACAAGTTAACTGTCTATGTTATAGAATTATAGCTAACATTTTTTTATTAAATAGCAAGATAGTGAAATTCTTTACCTTAGAGAGTAGTGTTTCATATATAGAACACAGGAATACTCTGTTGAAGATTACCAGGACATTATATTAGTATAGAAGATGTTTGCAATCGTGACTGCACATTGTTTACCTCGTATCAGAGATATTTTTTTTTCAATTTGCCACAACAAGTACTATTTCTTTGGCAAGCACTATTTCTATTCAATAAAAAATATGATATATCGATTTTATTATTGTTAAAGAATATTTTTGCAACAGATTAATAGATTAAGTTTTATTTAAAACATTGTTTTGTTTTTTAAATTAATTAATTAGTTCATTTCTCTTAAAAAAAGAAACAATAAATATTATAGGATTAATTTAAAGATATCTTGAGGGTTAATGTTATATTTAGGTTTTCTTGTCAAGTTGTTTAACACAAAATAAATGCAAAGCAATATGTGTTCCTGTTAGACCTCTATCCAAATTCAACTTTCACTTTCGTTTATTCTCGATTCAAGGACTCAGTTCAATCCACAATCGGTCCACTTTGTTGCTAGGCTTGGTGGTGTAAAGGTCTGAAAGCATGAACATGATCAATGCGGTCGTCACTAATACTTTATATTCGCTGGAAATCTGACGTCTAAAGAAAAATTCTCGATCTACCCAAAAAGTTAGTCCCTTTGTAAAGTTATTGCTTTGATCGCATGATTTCCTAGTAAAAGTGCGTAAGTGAATGCCCTTTAAGATTTCTGTCTTGAATATTTACATGTATTATGTTTCAGGCAATGTGCAGTTGGTTTGAATATCTTTAAAATTAAGAACTGTAAATAGCTGAATCACATTGAAGTATTTCTCTCCTTTGTTTCTTTTTTGAAGAAATCAGCTAATTGGCTTCAAGGGCCTTGTCAATTAGGGAAGCATCATCATCTGGAGTTAAGTAAATCATCTGGGATGCGTTTATACACACATATATATGCATTCAAGTCTACATCTTGCCCAAGAACCGTGGGAACAATAAGCCGGCTGTTCTGACATTTTTTGAAAACTATAACCAGGGTACCATGGCCATCACTGAAGTATTCTTCATAAAGGTTGAAAAATGATCTTGGTTTGAATGATTCAGTAAGCTCAAGCCAGGGCAACTTTTTAGTATGTAAGCCATTTTCCCAGAAAACTTGTTTGACTTATCCCTCAGTTTTTTTTACAAGAATCTGTCATTGGAGTAAAGCGGAAAATTAGTTATTCTGATTATCTCCGACTTGTTTCGGTTTGCGTCTGTATTCCTCCAACTTTCTCCGATTTTTTTTCGAATTTCTCTGATTTTCTCCGATTTTGTAAAATGAAGAAAATTGGAGAAATAACTTTTGCCAGGGAGTGTCAGAGTGTGATCAGAACGTTTCCTACATTCGTGACAGATTAACTTTTCACAAAAATTCTATCATTTAGACACACTGCTTAATTAAGGAAAAGATATAGGTAAGGAAATAATGTAGTCCACAGCACTACTAGTCTGGGATATATAATGTATTATGCAGCTGTCGGTAAAGTCACTTGCTGAACAATTTTTACCTAGTGACTTTTTTTTAAATTTTTTTCTAAAAAATGCTCTGTGATTTTAACTATCTAAAAAATATAAAATAAATAAAAGTAACAATTTTCTCCAATATAAGATGTTTATCCTTGAAGAGCTTAAAAGTGATATCAAATTTTGAAAACAAGAATGTTATATAATATTTATATTGCTTGTAAGGTTTGTAAGTGAACTGATATTATATTAACTAATACTTTGAAGGTTTCGATTTGCCAGTGGCCTAGATTGATCAGGGCATCATGAATGTCAAGTAATTTACAGTAACTTAGTGTAAGGAGTTGATAATAGCAGTGGAGTTGGCGTTTGAAAGAATTTATATTCTAAGTCTAAATATAAGAAACTTTTTGTTCTTCTATAACATCTTAATATTAAATTTATATTCTCAATTTTTTTCTTCTCCGCATAAAAGAGGCAAAAGTAAAATTCTAAGTGAATTTGATTTATCAAAGCGTCTTGGAGTATAAAACCCAAGAAAGCTGAGGACAATAGACAAACTCCTCCGCATAACAGGAAAATATAAGCCTCGAAGGTCAAAAATATATAATATAAAAGTTTTTCTGTAAATGAAAAATTATAACTTTGTGAGAACTGTCAATTTGATAAGAACAAAAGAATTACAGGATTTTCTAACAGGGTAGTATCCCATCAACTATTTTAATTTTTTTAGGGTACTTGTAATTAGTCTTCAGCAGTGGTTGAAAGTCTATTGATCTTATATACTTTTATTTATCGTTGCTTTATGCATTTAAATTTATACAGATGAGATACATACATACAAATATATATCGAATGATGCCTTGTGAGTACGCTTCGTTGATTCCACATAAAAGAAACACAGTGACAGTAATCAGGGAGTCATGACATTGGAAGAGTAGAGTCTTGGATGTTCTATCCCCTGAGAACCACCCTCATATTTTTTTCATCACAAAACGGTTTATAATGTACAATATGCTTGGCTTCCTAGATACATCATATTGCAAGCCAATTGATCAGGATACGTTGTGATACTGAGAGTTAGAGAAACTAAATAAAGGGTTGCAAACAAACGTCAAAACATTCATAGAAACTCTATCCAGTTGACAGAGATACGAAGAGGTCAACGAGAATTCATTCGACAACCCTCGCAGTTATATGTACAAATGTGCCTGTAGCTCAGAAACTATTTGTGCATCTTTCCGTGCTTGAGTACGCAAACAGAAAGTACCTATCAATCTAATGAAATTAAACACTCTGCTTCTTACATATTATTATTATTATTATTATTATTATTATTATTATTATTATTATTATTATTGTTATTAATATTATTATTGTTATTATTATTATTAACTGTTAATTGAGATGATCAAAAATATGACTTTATTGTAAACGAGTGAGTAGATTAAAGATAATTTTATATCTTACAAGGCTAGTATTCAATTACCATATTATTTCAAATGCAGTCCAGTCTTCTACTATGCTGTTAATATGCCACCTACAGCATCCATACTGTCCTAAGAAAAGTCATACACTCTCTTTGTCCGTCAAACGATTAATGTATTTTTTAAAAAGATGATTTCACATTAGATTTCAAACTTCATCTAAGAAAAGTAAAACGTTTTTTTTTTTCAAACTTTCTCTGAATGAAATATAGATTTTTTTTTTTAACTTTCTTTATAGATTTTTTTTTATTAGGGATTCATAGTTTTTTTTAAATATATCACGAGTTATATATTTGAAAAAAAATAACTTTTTTTTTTTAAAAAATGTGTATTTTTTAATTCTTCAGATGACTGTATTTTTTTTTCTTTATTTTTGATTTTTTACCGAAAACAAACCACGTTTTCTTGGTTATTGTATTCCAACCTTCAATTTTATTAGGTGGGAATTTATCCGGGCGTTTCCAATCAATCGGTTTCTTCCGGGGTTATCAGAGAAGCATGAATACTATGGGAAAACCGAACTTTCCTATCGCTTCAACGCTATAAATCGTTGAGGATTAAAATGAACTGGAAAAAAAAAATAAAAATAGAATTTGAACAGTAAAAAAATACAATAAATATGTACACGTGTGGCACAATGACTATCATTGACTTTTTCAAATTGTAAAATAATATTTTGTCTCTCCATAGTTACTACATCGGTTTATTTTAAGCATTATATGATATGTGGCTGTTTGAGTAGTAAGGTTGCGTTATTAACCCCTTTCAAGTATCAATAGTTGTCACATATGACCCCTCTATTAATTCATGAACAAAGCTACAGGGGAAAAAATCACTCGCTCAAGTGCTTCGAACCACACATCGCTACCAAGCTACCATGAATATTGAAAAGGTATTCTAATATTCTAGGGTCTACACAGCCAAAAAACGTGCTGTTGTCATGCCTGCTCTTCAGAAAATCCGTATGAATATTCATGATTATTTTTTGCATTAATGATTCAATTATCTTAAAAAAAATTCGAAAAATCTCTTTTTCAAATAAATTAACGAAACAGAAAAATTCTATTAATTTTACTGACTGTAAAACTTATTATCAAGTTTATTTTGATATTTTTTACGATTTAAAATACTTTTTTTGCCTACCTTGAGTTATGATTTAGAAGTGTGTTATTACCGTCAAAACCATCTATTGTAAACGTACCGGATCGATGGTGTCATAACACGAAAAAGCATCAGGCAGCTATCGCCACTAGAAAGTAAATCATCAGATTCACACAGATATTACATTCTTTTATGTGCTTCAGTTCTAGAAAACGCAAAAGTAAAACATGTAAAATAATCTCGGGACAAAGATTGTACTTAATAAAACATAAAAAGGGTATTTTTCTGATAATGGTGAGAAAAAAAAGGAAATATATTAATCGACTCGATAATCGAAAGGACTATCGGCAGTCTATTGGTTTGATTTGATGTCGCCAGGCTAGCAGAACGTTACTACAGGTAGTGTCGAAAAATATGTTAGTGTTGGTGACTCTCACTACTAACGCGTGTCTTTCTTGTCCATCTATTTATTTTCGCTTTCTTAGTTTAATCAGTCAACAATAAAATAAAAAATTTTGCATTACCTCAAATACTTTACATTTATTACATCGAGTACAGGGATTTTTTGTAAAGACAGCTTAAACTTGGCCCCTGGCGAAAATTTCATTCTATTTTTTTTTTTCGCTTTTCTCCGATTGTTCTCAATTTTTCTCCGATATTTCTACGTTTCTCCACACTACTCGTTATTTCTCCGATTTACTCCGCTGTACGCAACACAACAATATTCTTAAAATTGGACCAAGTATACAGTCTCCTATAAAAATTATACGAAGTGTCAAAATATGTCTTATAATATTTTGTTTTAAAAAAATGACAACAAGAGTGAGTATTATCGTAAAAATCATTTGTAAGGAATTATTTATCTATAGTGTATAAAAAAAAACGAGTACGCGGAGCACGCTCAATGCTTCTATTGCAATATAAATAACACTATAACAGATATAACATATATATCTTAAAAATAACGTGTTAAAAATTGACGGAAATGCTCTAACACATGCACTGACGTCTTACTATTTGCCTGTCCATTTGTGATATTTTGATATCCAAAAATAGCCAAATATGAAATTATCATTAATGTATATATATAAAAACGGAAACAAATCGTTAGCGCTTGTGAGCAATGCTTCTTTATTACCGAGGGGATCGGCCCTTATTATAAAGCCACATGGCCACCTTTCGACAAATGCTGTGGTCCTGTTCGAAATGCGTGAGTAAAATCCCTTTAATATAGTTAGTAAACGCACAGCCATCATAAAATTCATCGTGATTTTTTATGTCAACATAATTTTAGGTTCAACCTACATTCATGAGCATAACTTTAATAGAAGTTCACTTTCTAACATAAACAAATAAACAGCAAAAAAAATGATATGTTCCTTATATTCATGTAAATATTGTCTCGCTCTGTTGATTTTAATCGGTTAGTCTAACTTTGAAAATGACGTGTGGATTCAAATTTATATATTGCACTTGTTTATGAATTTATTTACTATTTGGAAGAAAAATCATATTATACATATTGTACAAAAACTGATGTTTTTTGTAGTCTTTAGTCAAGTTTTTAAAACTCTAAAATTATACAGTTTTGTACCTTATTACTTCATTAATTCAATGGATATTGATTTTTAAGATTTGTTTGCTTAGTTCTTATCTTTAACGAACTTAGAAAAAAACTTCAATATTTACATAATTATCACGCTTTTTGTTTACAAAATAACAAACATTGTTTGTTGTGCAGTAAATAAATACTGTCATGTTTTGACTGAAAAAAAAGTCACGCACACATGAACGGGTCAGAACAATCAATAGCAGTAAGTGAAATTTTTTATTTGAAATCTCAGATAATGATTCCCATGTATATAGATTTTAAAGGCTATGAACTCTTAGAATCTTCTGTAATCCTGTTGAAAATGCGTGGGCGCGGTCTCAGTGAGGGCCGTCCGAGGCCGATCGAGGTCGCACCCTTTTTGGCCACACGTGGAATATCGCGGGCTTTGACACAGCCTGCTGTCCAGCCCCTCTTTAATTATGTTTAAAGGGAGCTAAATCTATATATATTTGTATCATCAAATGAATCGTCATTTTCTTGTTTTATCAATTGAATTCACTGAAAAATTATCTTGTGCATGACTATACACAGTATAATTAAAAGCCTCGCTTTTGAATGTACAACAAATTTTTTTCTGTTTCGTATCAACGTCGTATTTTTAGGATAACTTACTTTATATAATATATTATAACATATTAACTCACTCTCTGGGTCAGTTTTTAAACTCTAACTTTTCTTTATTCCATATATATATGAAATTCTTATACATCCGTAAACGAAAACCAAGCGCATGCTCACACTCTAGTTATGCTACTCTCTAGATTCTTATTCTCTAGGTACCAGCCTCCGGAGGGTGAATTTAAGTGTGCTCCACCCCTTTTCAATCTTCATTTGGTGTATCAATTATAAAGTAAAACTCCGCCATAATCAAACTTTCTATTGTAACCATGACCTTTATAAAGAAAACCGATAATCACCCTAATGGCAAGTGGCTGTATATGGATATAATATATGGCTAGATCCACGTGAATTTTAAGTCCAAAAATTGAATTAACTTGGAATATTTTTTTTATTGTTCTCTAGCGAAAAATATTGAATAGGTATTTTTTTTAGTTTTGATTTTTAAAAATTTTTTAAGAATGTACCAGCTTTTGCATGCTTTTTACTCAAAAACTATTGACTGAATCAAAAAAATTATAGAGACAAAAAAGTTTAACTTTTACTTATAGTTTACGAAAAAAAACTTTGAAAAATTGTTTAAACAATTTTTCCACTATTAATTGTTAAATAAACAATTGAAATCGATTTTTCTCAAACTTAGACCCAATTTTTTTATTTTTTTTTTATTTATAATTAATCCTTAAAATATATGAAATTTTTGGGCAAATTATAGGTTTAGCAGTTTCATAACTTTTTGAGATACGAATGAATAAACAGTGAAAAACACGGTCCGCGCGCTGTCTCTCATGAAAGTGTATACCTATATATAGTTGAGCGGCACGCAGGCGCGCTGTCTCCCATGGAAGTGTATATCTATATATAGTTGAGCGGCACACAGGACTGTGTTTTTCACTCTTCATTTATTCGTATCTCAAAAAGTTATGAAAATGCTAAACCTATAATTTGCCCAAAAATTTCTTATATTTTAAGGATTAATTATAAATAAAAAAAAAATAAAAAAATTGGGTCTAAGTTTGAGAAAAATCGATTTCAATTGTTTATTTAACAATTAATAGTGGAAAAATTGTTTAAACAATTTTTCAAAGTTTTTTTTCGTAAACTATAAGTAAAAGTTAAACTTTTTTGTCTCTATAATTTTTTTGATTCAGTCAATAGTTTTTGAGTAAAAAGCATGCAAAAGCTGGTACATTCTTAAAAAATTTTTAAAAATCAAAACTAAAAAAAATCACAAGTCAAAATTTTTTGGAAAAAAAAAAAAAAAAAAAAAAATACCTATTCAATATTTTTCGCTAGAGAACAATAAAAAAAATATTCCAAGTTAATTCAATTTTTGGACTTAAAATTCACGTGGATCTAGCCATATATATATAAGATATTCTGAATCAAATCACATGGTCTGACCCATCTAGATATGTATGAAAAATTGTTATTAGGCTTCATTTCGTTAAAGATTTCGAAACATATCTGGACGGCTAAGGTAGGCCACCACGAGGTTTGACTCAGAATGCTTCATATATAAGCTTAAAGCCACACAGCTGATCTCGAGTGAATGCTCTACGAATAACCTTTATAGTAGCATGCCACCTCTCTCCAGACTTACTACTGAGTTCATGACAAGTCAACCTATGCGCATGATCGTCCTACAGTATTAGTCCTATATATACATATCCCTTTATTGATTGAACTTTCGTTTTTCAAAGTGAGTAGGTAGGCAGGTGGAATAGAAATTTAGATTTAGAATTCATTCATGCTTCGATAATGGTATGTTTTGTAGCAAAACAAACATTGAAATGGGTTGGAAAAAGGATTCAGTGGACCAATCACGTCGTTGAGTTGTGAATACTCGTAGGGTGTACGTCAGAACATCTACCCAAATCATTAGGATAACATGAAGGCTATGTTGGCCTTCTATTTCTATATATAAAGTACTAAGTATTCTGTTATCTGTGACTGGCAAAATTTTTGAAGACTTTCCTTGGTGGAAAATCTCTCCGGACTTCTACGCAATTGAGACTTCCGGAGATATTTACGAAGTAATCTCCAGACTATTTATATAATATCTCCGAAGTTTCGCTTAAAAAAACCAACAAAAAAAAATTACAAAATCAATAAAAAAAACAGAAATAAGGGTTTACATACAAAAAAACAAGAGGAATTTTTTTTCAAAAAAATCCGGAGAAAATCCGAAAAAATATCTCCGTAAGCTGCAATTGCGTAGAAATTTCGGAGACCATCCGGAGAAATCCGGAGAAAATCTGGAGAAATCGGAAGAAAATCCGGAGAAATTATTTCTACCAGGGGTGTATTTACGCTAAAATCTCAGTATCTTAGAGTTAATGAGAATAAAAAATTATCAATAAGTATTCCGAGTATGCCGTGTTTCCTGGATCAAAAGACAAAATATATGTACATATTATTATTAATTAAAATTGTATTATTTCCTTTTTTTTTTTTACATATTCTGTCTTTTCTTTTACCGGGACATTCTACAGGACTAATATCAGGCCAGATATTGACCCGGTCTATGTTCTCGAAATTGTCCCAGTAAAAGGAGAGAATATTTAAAAAAATATACAATAATAAGATTTCAAATAATAATAATAATAATAATTCAATTCGTTTATAAAAAAAAATGAATAATTAAAAAAAACTTGGTTGTCATACATTTGCGAGTGGTCGTCGGTGACGTCAACTTGGTTGTCATGAATGTGTGTGTTTGCATTAAAAAGACAACCTGTATTACCGATTCAAGGTAGCGCTTTCATATTCCATTCACCCTGTATTCATCTATGTATATGAACTATTTTCTATTTTTTTTTTTTCTTTTGTTAATCGATGTCGTGCATGAAAACCATATAATTGAATATCAAAAAAAAAAAAATAATGAACAGAAAATAGCTTATTAAAAAAATCTGAAAAAAATATCCTATACTCTTCCTATGAAACGTCGTCGTTCGGAATCCTACTGAAAATAATTAGATGATTTTCAGGTCACAGGTTGGTCAAGGTTTCTACCTGTAGTACTTTTCCACTTTACTACGAGAAAGTAGAGTGTAACGGCTGGTTGGATTAGATTTTTTTTGGATAGTATATAAGAAACATGAAACTGTAATAAGCTTATATGAACTCTATAAGGTTAACTTGAGGAGACGATCTAGTTATCACATTCAAGCGATTGTGATATATGAAGGTTCCTTTAGGTTCCTGTGTTCCTATTCAAAGCGCGGGGGCGGCACCCGCGGAGGGCAGGCCGTCGAACTCGTGGGGCGGAACCCTCACATTGAGGAGGCGGTGCGGAACATCAAATACTCATTGCGATAATATGATATGATATCTTTGATTTATTAGCTAAAACTAAGCTGAAGTCTGGGATTTTAATTCAAATTATATGACTTTCATTTTATGTCATGGTAAAATATAGGGTGAATATCATATCATGGGTACGCCCAGATATATATCCTTTCAGAGTAGACTGGTTGCTCTGTATACACGCCCTAAGACTTCAAAGTTCAGTCAACTAAGAATCTAATTCATCTAATTCAATCAGTAGATAGTTTTATAATCTTCAGCCGAGATAGCAATGGAGATAAATTGCAAACTTTTGAATCAAATTCAATAAATCGTAAATTTGAATCTTGTTCACTGAAAATTATTGTAAGATTTTGTTACAGTTCATTCCATCATTATTATTCTTAATTATAATTCATATGGTGGAATTTGGTGTTCATTAAAATCAGGATGTTCCGCCCCCAGGACAGAAGGGTGGAACTCAGCTGCCACCCCCATTTTCGCACCAAAATTAAACTATGTTACCCATAGCCCATCAACTTCTCCATGCTTTATAATCGCCTGCTCCAGTTGTTTACTCTTGTATTGTCTAAAAAGACTTGAACATAATATTTATCATATATAAAAAATAAATAAATACAAACATAGACATTCAAATACATCAGTGGAGTATGCACCATGCATGCTAAGAATTATTTCACTTCTAATGAAAACCAATTTAATTTTCAGTAAATTGATGCTTGACGTATATGTATCTATACGCACCTTTATACTTGTGATCTATTTGTTTTTGACAAGGTATACATACTTAAAAAAGAATGTCGATAAAATAGGTATATTGCTTTGAGATAATGTAGTTTGTTTATTACTAATTTATATTATTCTACCACTTTTGTATGCCATCCCGTATGAATTGAATCAGCTTTATTTTTCACTTTCTGAATCCCTAGTATAACTCGACCCTGTACAGCTCTCTCTAGTACAACCTTAATAAAAAACGGATGTTGTGTATCATATCTGATCTAGGTTGGATCTGAAGACAGCAAGGCTTCCTTCAACATGAATACACCTAATGGGTATTCACTCCTGTTCATTTGTGTACGGTTCTTTTATGTATGCAGACGCTTTTCTCCACTTGTTGAAGTGGTACCTACGTTTATTATATCGGGATAGTATCTATGTGTATCTATGTACATTGGGGATAGGCGTGTACTTAAATATACGTATGAATAATAATTACACCAACGGTGACATTAGCCAGGAAATCAGGACGACACAAGAGGATGATGATGGTAGCCCTATAGTATCCCTAGAGTATTTTGTAGTGATCGTTGCATTATATATTTATACAGTTATTTCTCAAACAAGATTTTTAATCCAAATATTTTTTAATTCTGTCCTTGAGTGTTTAGTTAATACATAAAATACTTTTACACACTTCTACGGATTCGTGAAAAACTCATTTACAAGTAAAATTAAGAAATATTTCAAGCTTTAAAAGATTTTTCCAGTCAGTAAAAATGTTTGACGAGCAAATGTAGTTAGGCTAAGATGATGTCAGCCAGTATTAAAAATGCTATAAATGTAAAACATAGGAAGTCTCAAGAGTTATCAAATATCCGAAATGCCCTTTCTCATCATAGATGTTTTCCTAATGGAAACGCGTGGGTGGAATCTCAACAAGTTAATCCTACATTTAGGCAGCCTTAGACCCTAGTAACAATAAATACACGAATAAAAGTGAATGGTAACAAATCATCAACAAGAACTCGCAGTTTGATTGTCTTTGCTTACAGCAGTGAAATATTTCTAGTCTCATTTCTCAATTTTTTTTTTTTTTCGGGGGGTTTCTATCTTCGTTTGAGAAACCGATGACTGTCGTTGAGGTAACGACAGTTTCCGAAGACCGAAACGATGAACCAGAAGAACATAAGTAGATAATACAAATTTCGTTAATATTTTTTCCTAAATCCGACTTCACCCGAGCTTTCCATGAAAACTTTCTCAAGCTGGATGTCTTCCTGTTTCGAATATGTGAATATATTTTATTCAACCCTTTAACCAATTTACCAGATTATGTTATTCCGATTATTACTTACTTTTATTATTATATAATTTTGAAATATCAAGAACAATTATATATTTCCTTCTATCTCATATCATATTTACTATTTAAATGGACAGTAACAGATTGTAAATTTCGTCCTTACTCTGCTCCAGATATTCTTTTTTATTAAAAAAAAAAAAAACCAATGACCATTTATTCGTTAATTTTAAACGAATAATGCAAACATTTCAAAAATATAGAGGATTCCAAATTTTTTTCATAGCCTGGTGGCAGACGTGAAGATCAATAATCCAGATGACCACTTATACACTGGAAAAGAGTTGACCATTGAGTTCGGGTGCTTTTATTTTTAAGTCTCATGTAGAGAAGATACGTATGGAAACTATGACTTTCTTGCATGTATACTTTCCTATTTTCCGGTTCACTACAGATATGAATATACCTTAAATAGAGAAAAAATATTTTTATAGTATAAAATGCACGCTCATTGACATAATATTTGATACTCTACCTCAGTATTCAATAGAAAACTGTATGGTAATATTGTATAATATATATGCACAATATATAACGATTATAAGAAAATAATTATTACATTTTTTCATAAATAAAGTCGATCTATCAATGGAAAAAACACATCAAGGGAAATTATTATTTAAGCTTAGAATAGATTCACCTCCTCTATCATTAACATGTGGCTCTGATTCGCAATGTTTCCCGCGCTGTTACCTCTTAAGGCAGCTTATTTCCCTGCTATATTGATGTAACGGAGTTGTTTACACTACGCATGTAACACCGTTTTCAGTTATCAAACTTCTATTAACTAAAGTCTAAGACATTTACCAGTTCCATCAGTATCGAACTAATTAGGAAAATAATACGGAAAAAATTTCAAGAAAAGTCACAAATGCACTTCTTTTTCTGTTCAATCTGCAGTATTAGTAAGTAACATTTAAATTGGAATATATTTCTCCGCTCTTCTTCCGTAGTTAATCATTGCGGAAAAAAGAAATCCTTCGCTTTGTTTATTTTTGTTTCGAAAAAAACTTGAAAACTGCGAAGAAAATTGACTAAGATGATTATTGTACGGTGAGTGGAGGGCCTTTGCAGGACTCCGAGGGTGACCACGAACCTTCAAACATATAAGATATTGATATTATACGTAACTATAGAGAGTATTGGTTGTGTAGTTCAATCATCCTTGAATCAGAGTAGACGCTAGCTTCAGCGTCATATTAATTACGGTCTATTGAGTTCTAAATGTGGAGAATGGTTGACCAGGAATACAGATAGTATCAAGAGTATAGGGTCAAAATGTATATGCAAAGTGAGTGTGAAATACTAATTTTTATATTATACATATGGGTAAAAGAAACTGCCTCATAATCATGCTACCTTGATTCTTGTCGTTGATTCTCTTATTAATATGCTGAATTATATCAAAACTATTATTAAAATACTTAGCTCCTATTACATCAATAAACATTTACTGTTATATATCAACAAATTTTATAATTGTTATATATACCTAATCAATAGCTGTATCATCTACCAAATCACAAATATTCAATATTTAAGTATTTGGGATCACGGTCAAGTGTAATGTGATACACTGATGATCAGGATACCATACAACATATGGAATTAAATTTTGGGCCTACAATATATTTTAGGTCACGGAAATTCAGTGTATACTTTGACAAAATAATTTGTAACAAAACCGATCTAAAAAAAAAATTATAAAATATATCTTAGAAAGAACGAACCCCTAAGACGGCTATTTACAAGTCGAAATTATAATAAATGTTGAAATACCTCATGAGTGCCTAGTTATTTGCCCTTTGTTAATCCCCTGGAGGGCAAAAAATGTTTACGCTCCAGTGAATTTGAAAGAAACTCCAGCGTCTGAACGAGCAGGATATCATGACTGTAGTAGAAATTGTGCCCCAAGGAATTTTGTTCCACCTAAACCCTCACATGAGTCCTTGCATCGATCGATTTTACTTATAAATAACAACTCACACTGAATAAAAACTTCCAATAACACAACGATCAAAAAAAATATATTTTTTCTGCATTTACGACATTATCTTATTTTTTTTTAATTTTCTTTGTCCCCTTTCGTCCTTTAAAAAATTCAATTAAATAACTATCCAATTTCTTTTATATTTTGTGACAGTATAGACATATACTATAGCCACCAAGTATTATCATGTACTACTCCGTAACTGTTTCTCATTTCTCCGTATTTCTCTGGATGCTAATTCCGGAGTAATAAGAAAAGGTTCAAGGTATAATAAAGGGTAAGAGTTAAAAAGTAATCTATCAAGCTGTCACTATAATCAAACAATGAAATTCTCACCGAAAAACTTTGATATATATTAGTTCTATTTCAAGTCAATGCACTTCTCTAGATTCTACGTTTGAATGGAGAAGCAAAAACTTTTTTACCTTCCAAAAAAGAAAAAATTCAAAGTCAATGTTTATATTTATATGAATACGAAAGTGAAAGGAGAAGAATGAACCGACGAACATAAAACATCTAATGGTCTGCCAGTGAGGTGATTTTACAAATAGTAATACAAGCGTATAGAATAATAAAATTAGTGAGTTTGTTCTTTTGAAAAGTCAAAAAACAAATAGAATATGAAAATTAACATAATCATTAAATAAATAAATATTAAAAACTTCCAGTATTCGTAAAAATCATACATTAATTATTAAAACATATATTACAGCTGTTCTGAACATAAAATCTTGAATGATTCTGTTTCAAAGGAATCTTTAAGTGCAGATGACCTTGTCCAAACAGTGAAAGTGTGTTTTTTGTGAGAAAAATTATTAGGATCACATGGTGGCCACTGCATTTGGTTGGCATTTGAAAGAAAATAATTCCTTTTGTGAGGCTTCGTTCTCACACACGGGCCTCATATGATCGGGATAGCAGAGATAACCCACGTTGATTATTACATTCTTCTTTTTGTGTGATGTTTCTTGTGTCCTACCTCATCGTTCTGACTTTCGGGATAAATAAGGGGAAACTGCCGAGAGCAGTGAACGGATAAACAACGTTATGAGGGCACCATGAGAATGAAGAAAGTAACTTTTCAATGGTCAACCCTACATAAACCTTTGCTATATAATGATTCTGTTTGTGTAATATTTTTCAGTAATTATAATTTTTTTTGATAGTTTTTTATATTTTTATAACATTTTAAAGTTTATCATTATTTTAATTTTTCCATTTGGTTTAGTTTTTTAATTATTACTCATAACTTGTTCGATACACAAAAAAAATCTCAAATTTTAACCAGATTAACTTTCTAATTACTAAATTTTTTTTTGTGCACCAAACAACAAAAGATAATTAATGTCAAAGTTGACAAATTTTTACATACACTTAATGAAAAATGTCCCAAAAAAAAAAGTAATTCGTAAAAATACTGTGTTAAATTTATCATTGTATTATATTTTTATCTTCATGATTTCTTGAGATTTTAAAAGAACTGTGTGACAATTTCAGAAACATGTGACGTCATGTAAATACACAATATTAAAATAACAATTTTTATTTAATAAAAAACAATAACAATCAATAACCAATAAGAAATTTAAAAATTTTAAAATCAGTAAGTACAAAAATTCTCAAAACACAAATGTTTCAAAAAAATTGAAGTTTTATTTTATTCAATAGCCTAAGTACATCAACAAATATACATATAATTATTTATTACATTAAAACTTAAACTTCCAACAAATCTCTGATCGTACGTATAAATGACAAAACTTGTTTAATCTCGAAAAAAAAAAATCTATATAAACGTCAGTTCATAAAACCATAACGGGTTTTTATTTACAATTCGAAAGAAATATACTCCTTCAAGTTAATTTAACATTACATGAATGATTCAAAAAATTGATTTACAAATAAAATTTAATTAAAATATTTTAAAATTGATCTATACCTTCTAATTAAACCAGTGTTACGTCATTAATGTATAATATATGTGCTCGTAATTTTTTAATTTTCTTTCCATTGAATTATCAGTTTACTGAAATGATAATCAATACTATCACATAACTATTTTATACCTTTTTTCATTATTAAAAGTTTATCATGCGTTACTATGCATATTACACAAATTTTCGATAAATATTTTGAGCAACAATTAGTTATTTTTACCGTAGTAAATTCAAAATTATTGAAAGACAATGATTTTTTACTAGATCCAGATGAAAAAAATATAAAAACATACTGTCTCAATATATTAATCTTGACGTGAAGATAATAATTGTGTAGAAATAAAAAAAACTTTTCAGGTACAAGTACAATAGAGTTACGTAGAAAAGTTAATTAACAATCTACATTGGTTAAGGCATGATAGGCATTCCTGTCAATGATGATGGTTAGTTGTAATAAATGTAGGTACTAGTGCACCAACAACAAATGCAACAATTTCTTTGAATTTTAATCCTGATGTATTTGCAATTGGTAATCCTTCAGCAGTTGGTAAATGTGAATAATTAGAATTTTTAGTCATTAATTCTGGTAAAACATGAACTGTTGCAACATAAAGAAACGTCCCTGCACTAAATAACATTGCTATTCCTGTTGCATTGACATTGCTTAGTATTTCTTTGCTTTCCTATTTATATGAAAGATAAAAATAAAGATTATTTACAGTTCAATTGTTAAAGTAATTTCATGTTATCTTATATCTTGACCATGAAAAAAAAAACTTTCTCATGCAAAAATATTGTACCTGGCCAATTCCTAAATACGTCACGAGTGCTCCAATTGGTGCTGACATGGAGAAAATGATTAAATAACGGTTTATTCTTTTACGTTCAACACCTTCATGAAGTAAAAACGATACCAAGCCAAATGCAGCTGGAGCCTTTAAAATAAAAAAAAAAAAAAGATTATCAATTTGAATTTGTTATTTTATGTTTCAATAAAATATAATAACTGTTTATACTTTGTGTAACATTATTGCAAGGAAGACAATAATTTCTACATCAGCTTGTGATGTCGTTGCTGCAGCACCAAGAGCAATACCATCAGCTGCAGCATGAACAACAAGACCAATTGTTGCTGTGGTACTTTTTTCTCTTCCTCCAGTGCGTTTTGATGAGCATTGATCAACCAAAAGCATAAATACAAAACCAAGCACCAAGCTGATTCCAATCAATCTGTGAATGTCATCTTGAAAAAACATAAACAATTATTTTTTTAAATGTCTTAATGATGCTGATAAAAAATAAAACGTTTCTACTTACTGTGATCAGAGGGTGGAGCATGTGTGTCAGTTGTTGGCACACTGGTGAATAATGCATTGATACCCTCAGGAATAATAACAGCTAATGCAGTTCCAACAAGCAAACCAGCTCCAAACACTGATACAATTTGCAACTTGTCCTAAAATAAATAATGTTATATTGTTAATTTATTATTATTATTATTTTAATATTATATTAGATTACCTCAGACAAATTCATCACAAGTGGCAATGAACCAGCTAAATATGATCCTACTAGCATCACTAATGATAACACCCACAACATTGTTGTCTGATCCATATTGACAGTTAATTTCACGTAAACAACACGATAAAAATTACTTTAAAATACGTTAAAAGATATAAAAAATAAACAATTAATTTAAAAAATACAAATTTACCACAACAATGAATATGTGGCTTTGGCAAGTCAATTGTTCACTACATGCTACTTAAATGTGGGCATATTATTCTTTAAACTACATAAAGTAGTTATTTCTAACCGCACATTTGACGTAGACAACGAGTGTTGACTGCTGTTGACACACATCCATTCGTATGGCATTTTTTCTCTTTCTATCTCTTCACCTGTCTCTATCTAAAATTGCAAATACAAACTACGGCCACTACGTGCGCTGCAATAGGAGTATTTTTTATTTTTTTTTTTGTCGAAAATCACCTGCACAAGCAGGTGTGTTGTTTTTTTTTGCAATCAGGTAACTTTTGCATGCTCTGTTTATTTTGGCTGACGCAAAATAAAAACAAACAATTATAATAAGGATTTTTTTTGTCTGTATAGTAATTCTGAAACAATCGGAATAATTATTTCGGCACGCGGCCATTTTCCCCAGATCCAAATAGTTCGAAGTGCAATTGTCCCGAAATGCAAATTCCAAAAAGTCGAAATTTTTTTATGTCGGACAAATTAAAATTATTTATAAATTGTTAATTATAATTTTAAAAAACGATAAAAGTTTATTTTCATTTTCAACTATTTTTTCAAATTTAAAATTCTGTATTTGTTCATTTTCAATTATATATATTAATTTTCAACTTTCTGGTTTAACACAATAAAGTCGATGCGTTTATAAATTTTGCTTGTGGGTATTCGAGTCTTCACTATTTCGGTGATTTTTTAATACTCATGTTTAATAATTCTTTGTTAATGTATTCATATAAATTAAAATTTCGTTGATAATATAATTCTAATTATTTACAAATCCGTATATT